>WNHD01001021.1:0-22231 GCA_011057455.1 Ganaspis sp. Gsp50
AAAAATAACTTGGCGCTCCAGAATTAATATTAAAGATAATAAATTAAGCCAAGTAATCAGAAATTAATTTAAAATAAGTAAAATAATTGTAATTTAAGTAAAATCTTGTTACTTTCTACAAGGAAGAATGTGCTAGTTGGTTACCGAGTTGATCAGCAGCCCATTTGGATAAAGCTGCGTAAAGATGATCAGGTCTAAGGGCTTGGATGACCAACACCTTTTCAAACGAGTTGATGGAGTTCTCTGAATAAATGTGACCTACATCTTCCAGCCAGCTTGACCTTAACTTTGATGCCATCTGAAATTTTAAGTTAAGCTTATGAACTTTTGAATTTTGAATCGACCGCTGACACCTCAAGCACCGCCTCTCGTCTTTTGGAGAAGCAGATGTAGACCCCGGACCGTCTCTTGCTTCATGCCGGCTTCTTCTTCCGGAATCAATTGATTTCGTGCTTCGAGAGCATGGTTTCTTCACGATTGTGAACATTTTGTGTCACTGAATTTTTTTTGGACAGTTCCAAATATCGTGAGTGTTTAGAGATTGGAGACTGTTCAGAGTGTGTTAAAGTTTGTAAATAATATCGGAGTAATTATAACAATTATAATAAATGAAATTGATTTGGATTTATCTCACCTGAGGTAATATGGACATAAGTGCTCTGACGGAACTTTTTCTTTCTTCAGGAATCCAGTCAGGTATTTTAAAATCCGAATTGTTGCTCCCAGATAAGTTCTCTCCATTCAAGAGTAACTGCTTTTCAGTATCAGATACTGGAGTTATCGTCAGAGCCAAATGAAGAGCCAAAGGAAGTCGGTGTTTTCTGTATACTGCTTTGGTGCAATGATGAAGAGTAAGAGCCACCAAACTGTAAAATATTTTTTTCTAATTAACTGAGCATTAACAAATAAAAAAATGCTATCTAACCTTTTCTCCAGATATTTGTCCCTCTCGGCTTTATCGTCAGCTTTAAGAGAGCCCCTATCTTTTTCAGCATCAAGATAAATATCCGTCAGGGCTTCATTGGAAAATACATAAAGGGGACTCAAGGAATTCAAGACTCTCACAGCCTTAAAGAAATTAGCTGCAAATTTGGCGAGCTTCTCATGTTCTTTCATTCTTTTAGTGACCTCTTCAAAACTGTTTCGGCTTTCTTCTAAAGCAAGAGCGATTTCCTTAGCCTTGGATTGTGTTGCTTCTAAAGAAGACAACAACCCTCCTTGAGATCCTTGAGATTCTTGAAGAAGATCCTGTCCTGTAGCTGCACCCAGCTGGACCAAAAGCTGAAGCCTAGCAGCATCCCTCTCGCCAGACAACTTTTCTTCCCGTTCTAAAGCCTCCCTCCTCTGAATCTCAATCTCAGGAGTTTCCTTTAGAATCGCTTTTTCGATGAACTTTTCAGCTAAGCTTCTGGCACCCGCACCAAGAGTAATTCTGAACAGAACTGCATCTGCTTCACTTGGAATCCCATCGAGACGAATTTTCCTAGTTGCTAGGAATAATTGGAACCCTTGTTGAGCTGGAAGAACTCGGTCCCCTAGCCTAAGGGGTCTTTTTCGAAGCAATGGGAGCAGGACCGAAGGAAAATCGACCAAATCTTCTATTAGGAGAGGTTTTCCGAATCGGACCGCTAATTCAACGGTAGTCAAAAACTTGCTATCGTCAGGTTTCGTAGTTTCTAGATGGGATCCAATGTTGGACCTCAGCCAAGCAACTGCAATTCCTGAAGAATCCATGAAGATGGGAATCAGAGGACCCCTGAGTGCGCAAGCTGCTCCCAGTAAACTTCCAATGTCAACTGGTAAACCTTGTGCTCTCCAAAGTAATCGCTCTCTTTCATTGATCAAGAGATCCAGTACCGTTCTCTTCCAGTGATCATCTTTAGTTGAGTCCTGATAAACAAGAAGGGAAGCTGCATTAGCTGCTTCAACGCCCAAGATCATTTTTCTTGATGTAAGCTCTTCGAATTGTTTCTGCCAGTCAAAGTGTTCGGTGTCTAATTTTTGAAGAAGAGCTCTAGCAGTGGCTAGGCTGGCTTCTGTCGCCTCTGATCGCAATTGTAAGGCAGCGGCTCCCCTAGAGTGGGCTGCTAGTTGTTCTTGGAGCTGCGCTACTTTGCTCTCCACAGTGTTAAGACCTTCAGCCAATTTTCCGAGTTGAGCTTCAGCGGCAGCTAAACTTTCAGACAAGGCTCTTTGCTCCCTTTCCAGTGGAGCAACTTGCTGTAAAATTTGTCCATACTGGAGATTTGCCAGGACCCAGGCAGCTAGGGGCGCAGCTGCAACTGAAGCTCTTTTTGCCGTCTTTTCCTCGAAACTCTCTGGTCGTTCTTTCACGAGCTTAGCAACAGCCTCCAAACTCGCTGGAGTACTCCGTCTTGCGTCCCACGATCTGATCTCTTCCTTTACTCCACGTTTCGCCAGGAAAGTCTTCATGCTGTTCCAGGACGTGTCTCTGATCCCCATCAATCTAAGAACACCTTCTAGAACGTCTCTGACAGGAGCAGGAGGAGCTCTCAGGGACCGAACTTCGGACAAAGCATCAGCACCAATTCCAGCGACTGCTTGGGCAGCTTGTTCAACTAGAGGTTCCACGTTTCCTAGCTCACTCTCAATATCCGCCTTTCGTCGAGCTAACTCAGAACTTTCGCGCTCCGTTGCTGCTTTCAAGGTTGTCATTTCTCCTCTTTGACCAGTCGCTCCCCTCATGGTGGCTGTAATTTGCTCCAAGGCAGCATTGGCTCTTCCTTTTTCTTTTTCCAGCTCTTGGCGTTGCTTATCAGCTTCTTCTTCCAACTTGGACACTCGTTCACCAGCATCAGTGAGTCTACTGATTCCAGCCTCTAAGCTCTGAAGCTTTTCTTCTACCTCCTTCATCCATTTGTCTCGCAATTGCTCCCAAATGTTCAATAAGGCTAAGAACCTAGCTGGAGCTTGTTGATGACGAGTAGCATGCAAATGAGTATTAACCAAATCTTTTACACCAGAATACTCATCTTCGGCTTCTAATCTAGTTTGACGAACCGCCAAATCAGTAAGAGACCGTTCTAGGGTCCACCACTCTCTCCCAAGTTCTTGTCCAACAAAAATGCATTGTTTGAGAAGATTTGATCTGGATAGCCACGAAGTATTGACATCATTTACATCCAGGATTATAATCACTCTAAGTAAATTTCGTAAACGGTGGTAAAAATATTGCTCTAAAGTTCCTGGAAAGTCTTCTCTTCTTGCTAATTCAGCTAGTGGAGCTATGAGCCCGTCTAGCTCTTCAGAAGTCAAGAGACCTGGGATTTCGCCTTGAGAAACGATGGCACCTGCAAGAACGGCTAGACCTTCTTCCCTGATGTGATGCTCTTCTAATAAAAGAATTGTAGGTTCTCCATCGATTGCGGATGACTGTATAGCAGTCTTTATGGCTCCTCTTCCTTTTCCTGGACCAAGAGACACCACGTGCATCGAAGAGTACGTGCTAATTAATCTAACAGCTGACTTTCGGCCAGCACCAGGTCTTCCAATCAGAACTACTCCACGTTGTTCGTTTCCCAAAGCCCAACTAATCCCAGCAGTCATTTGCAGAAGATGCGATGATATCACAACTCGAAGAGGATCTCCTTCTCTTGCGCATCTAGCAGCTGCGCCTTCAATTTCCTTCTTCCAAGCTTCCTTTTCCAGTGGCACTAACCCAACACTTCCTCCTTTCCAGATATAAACATCATCCATACTCTTACCGTTTGGTACTCTGGAAATTATAATCGACTCCCATTTCTGTAGATCCACAGCTTTCAGTCTAGGCCTGAAGATCTGCCTACCAGAATAAACTAAATGACAGGTGATATCGGAATCATCTTCAGCTATTGGATAGTACTTCAACGAATCAGCCCAAAGTGTTAAACTCTTATAAGACCACTTGGAAGAAGACTCTTCTGAAGAAATAATCCCAAAAGCCTCTACCATCACTGGGGCTACCCTAGCTATCCAAGACTCAATCATTAGATCCCCTCGTTTCAAGGCATTTCGTAAATGAAGTTCCACTATAGCCACCAATTCTTTTGATGACTGTCGGGGCAGATAGTGAGTCATCAGAAGAGCATTCAACCTCGGATGAACTTTTGTGCTGGAATCTCCAGTACAAACAATTGTTAAAGGAATGCTAGCAAATTGTAAATCATCTTCGTGGAATCCTCCCTCCTGCAACAGTTGTCTAACAAGCTCCTGCAGGTCCTTTGAAGCCAAGTGAAGGTCTTCCAAAATAAGAATCAACCTATTACCATTTCTAGGCCGATAGGTTCGTCCTTGCGAAGATGACTCAACCAAGACACAGACCCTTTTCAATCTTGCGATCAAATCCTGAGGACCATAAAGGGAGGAGCCCTTCACGACTGCCACAGATTCTCCAGCATTGTCTCTGATTGACAAACAAACTGTCCCAATTAAAGAAGTCTTTCCACAACCATCGGGTCCTCGGATCAGAACTGATCTGTTGCTCTCTACCCATGGGAGAATTATCGCCATCGCTTTTTGAATTGTTCCGGATACAAAAACTGGTCCAGTTTCGGTTGTCGTTGACTGATCAGAGCTTCCAAGAGGTTCTAAGCGATCCGTTTCTAAATTATACATGACTGAGAGAGGTTTTTGGGGATCAGGACACCAACAGTCTGTTAATTGATAAATTGATCTGGCTAGCAGGTCCCTTTTTTGATGATCTTTGATTTGACTGCATAAAGAAACTAAAAGGGAATAGGTTCCTCGAGTTTGACTATGGACCTTTTTCAAATGAGGTATAGCACCGTTGATCAGACTTGCGGCTGATGAGTATTCTTTGTTGATTTTCAGCACCTGCTTTATTCCAGTTATTAAATGAGTTTTTGCGATGTCTCTTCCAATCACTGGGAGATCTTCTAGAACATCAGGAGTAATTAGGGAAGAAATAGTTGCTGATCCAAGATGCAGGACTCCGAGTCGTGAAACTGTTGCAGGACTTGCAGCGTCCAGTTTATGAGTTTCAAAAATAAATCGGGTATCACTTCCAAGTCTCATCCCAACACCGTTGGGAAGAGTCAGTATCCGATTGTCGTCTAAGGCTGAATTTAAAGATTCTGCCCATCCAGGTACCACGTCTCCATTTAGGATAATCCATGTAGGTCCATCAACAGCTGCTGCTACTGCGTTCGCTAGCAAACCCTCTTTCCATTCTCTAGTTTGTGGATCAACTTTGCCTAAAAGTTTTGACTTCGGTATTGCTCCAGGATAAAGAACGAACTGAACAATCGGGTGCCCAACTTTTGCAAAAGCTTCAGCTAACAGTTTTCTAACTAGGGTCTTCCCACTTCCAGGAGGCCCTACTACAGCAACACCAGTTCGGCTTCGTAGTTGATCATTCAGCTGTATACATCTGTTAACAATGTCCTCATGCAAACCTCTAGATTCGCAGAGCTCCACCAAACTTTTCTGAAGATCAGGTCCTTCTGTTGTATCCACAGAAGAACAATCAACTTTTGGAAACACGTCCTTCAACAAAGCAAGAAACTTGAACGTATCCTCTTCGTTTAGTTTTGGTAAAGTCGAAGCTTTGATGGCAATCAGGAGTCTCATACTTTCATTCACATCTGAAGACTTCGTATTAGATGAAATGGCGTCCAGGACAGATCTAAGTGCCCTAAGACCCCAATCGTAATGTGGTTGTTTAGAGAGCAGGTTTTCCGCGATGTCCATGATCTCCACTAATTGATTAGCTAGATTTGAAGCTTCTAGAAAACCTGCACATTCCAAGAGTGCTCTGACGATGTTGATTTTATCCGGATGAGCCATTCCGATGGGTCTAAACAGACGAGCTAGGGAGTCTGGTAGTTTGTGACGACCACCATAGTCATTGCTTGCAGGATTCATGGTGATAAAGATGCAGCAGTGTGGATCTAGGGTCAGACTTTGACCTCCAAGCGATACATTATTTGCTCCGTCTCTCACAGCTTCTTGAAGAGGTCTCACCAACATGGCGACAGCACTCAAAGTCTCTTCCTCAAGACGATTAAACTCATCAAAACATCCCCAAGCTCCAGCTTGAGCAAGACCTCCAAGAATCCTTCGCATACTTCCAGCGTCCATCCCTTCATCACAATTAAAGACAATAACAAGGCGACCCAAGATCGACCCCAGAGCCTTAACGCTTTCCGTTTTTCCGGTTCCAGCCGGTCCTGTAGGACTCCCTCCTAGCCCTAATTTCATAGCCTGCGTTAGAGCCAAAAAACACCGTTCTGTCAAAGGAGTTCTGACGAGACCAAGAGCAGCTCCTTGGTACTCAAATCGATAAGGGAACTCCGCTCCAGCACATCTAACAACTGCACCGTTTCCTCTACGGTAGCTTCTTAGTTGTCGGCTCCAAGTCCACGAAACACTTTCCTTATCTCCCACGATTTTAAGCAGCTGCCTAGTCACTTGAAGATGATGGACGGTATCTAGAAGGAGACCTCTTGCCTTCAGAGCCGTAAGTTTCTCTCCAGCGTCCTCCAGGCCTCTGTACTTTGCTCTCTGAGTTTCTAGATACTCCAGAAGCTTTTTAATCGAATGTTTCCCATCCTTCATAGCAGCTTCGCATTTTTCTGTAAACAGGATCCTCCCACTGAGAAGTAAAATTTGTGCCGGATACAAATGAAGATCCGATGATACGTCTGTTAAACACTTTGAAAGACTTTGCCTCAAGGAATTCCTCATCCCTTCTTCTAGATTCGTCAACCATTGTGGAAGAGGCTCGGTCGTATCAACTGGTTGTGGTAACTTTAGCACCTCACCTTCAGGTGATACCACACTCCTTATTAGGTTCTTTTCTCTTTCGATAGTCCCAACCCCTTGGTATAATTTTGGCAGCTGAGACTCTAGACCCTTTCCTGTCCCTGATACCAGTTCTAGCAAATCTTCATCGCTTAGGAAATACAAACGAGGGTATGATGATCTTTTTTCTTCCAAGAATTCATCCAGATTTCTTTGGCACCGATCTAGAAGGTCTTTCAAATTCATCAGGGCAGGTAAAGGCAATTTTCTCAATGAAGGTATTCTTGGATCTTTCACAACTTCGTTTATCATGTATCTGAACTCCTTATCAGCCCTTGACCATTTTCCAGAATCATTTGGAGCTGCTCCACCTCCATAGACTGGCTCCAGATAAACCCACTTTCTTTGAAGTGTGCTAAGAATTTTGATCCTTTCTTCCAGTTCGCATAAAGCTGCCTCGCACCTAGAAGCTCTGGAAGCAAATCTTTCATAACCTGATGCACCTTTCGCTCCTTCGAGTAAAAGTCGAAGTTCACCGGCTCTAGCCAAAAGTGGTCCATATTCCCCAACCAGAAAAATCTTGCAGTTTTTGCTGTCTAGTGATTCTTGCAGAGGGAGAGAAGTAGACCCCTCCCAGGCTTCCAGTTCAACCAAAGCTTGTCGAATGCCACTTTCAGCAGCAGCTCTCTTCGCAATCTCCTTCACCAGATTTTCATTCTCTTGAATATCCTTGTAGCATTTTAACAAATGTCCTAAAGTGATGTCTCTAGGATGATTAAAACTCATCTTCAAGATTGGTTTCAACTCAGCCCAATGTTCTTCCGCCAACTCATCACCTCGGAGAAGTTGGACCCACTCGATTCCGATTCTGATTTCACGAATTCTTTTTTTCACAAAGGATTCACTTTCAACCGGTTCTTGAAGAATTTTTCCTTCTCCGGTTTCGTGATCCTTAGAGTATATTTGGAGTCTCGCTTCCCATGAGTCCAACCAATCATGAAGTCTTGGTAATCTTCTTCTGGCTACTGACCACTCTTCATCTTCCTGCTTCTTCAGTTCATCAATGAACTCAGATTGGAACTTGCAATTCAATTCTTCTGCCTCCAATTGATTCTCGATGATCTCGGTATTGTCTTGTTCTTCAAATATCTCGTTCAGATCCACCCCTATTCTTTGACAGTCGGCCTTCAACGACTCTTTCTGGTTTTTTAAAGTAGACCATCTTTCCTTCATGGAGTCCAACCAGTCAAGTGTTATACCTTCTGGTTTAGAAGACCACCTGGTCTCCCATCTTTCCCTGTCATCACGAAAAGCAATCGCTCTGTGTCGAAGATTGATCTTTGCGTCTTCCACTTGACGGACCATTACTGCTTGATGACGTTCCAGTTTTTCTGACAAGCTGTCCCAAGCTGCGTGTGCTGCACTGGCTCCTAAAATAAAATGTTTTGATAAATTGGAAGTACTTGCTATTTTATTGCGATTTACGGATGATTGCCTAGTATTACAAAAAGAATTTGTATTAGAAGAGCTCTTAGAATTGATGCAGAGGGCCCTACGTATTGTAATTTACAATTGTGTTGTACTTTACAATACCTAGGGCCATTCTTTTACTAAATGAATGGTGCGATTATACAGGGTTGTCCGTAGATCCCCAGAAGACGAATTTCGTAATCTTCACGAGGAAATATAAAATTTCTGAACTAAAAGAGACTGTATTCTATCGAAAAGATGTAGCAATGTCCAGTTCGGTAAAATATCTGGGAGTAATTCTAGAGAAAAGACTCAAATGGAAGGAACATCTAGAATACGAGAGCAATAAATCTACGACATTATAGATATGCAGAACTTTGACTTTGCTAAGTCTCTCCAGATTTGCAACTTCTCGCTGAGTCGCGATGACCACTGCCAACTTAATGCCCCTCTGATTTACTGGGAGCAGCAGCACCTTCCTGTTTGTCCTCGGGGTGTTTAATGTACTCTTTAGAGCCACGACAACTTCTTCCTCATCTGTTAGACCGTCCAAGTCCCGAATTCCCAGAGTAACTTTCTAGTAACTTCGGCAACTTTAGCCTGAAAAACTTCTTTATTTGAATCTTTTGCTAATGTTAAGAGAAAATCCCCGTTTTGCAATCTGTGTGATCCCCCTTCCAAACATTGGGACTTGGTTGACCTGAAAGACCTCCCTAATTTTTCTACGTTCCCTACACCCGACCTCGCATTCGACAATCTCATTATCATATTTTGCCGCTAGTTTGGGAATGTCGAAAAGCAATGGATGAACTAGGATTAAAAAACAAACTTTTATTTACCTGGGTATCAGGACATTCAGGAATTAGGGAAAATGAAAAAGCGGACGTTCTCGCTAGGATGGGAGACATCAATGACATTTAGAAGCAGCTCCTGTTTTTGGATCAGGAAAATGTGGAAGTCCCTAAACATTGTTAAGCAGATGGAACGGTAATTCGGATTATCATAAAATTAATACCTTCTAATTTTTCTCTAGTCCAGGCAGCGAGAACTCTAGCTAATCCAGTAACTGCTTCCAATTCCTGAGCAGTTCCTGTAGACTCTTTTTGAATTCGGGAATAGGTCTCGTAAGCTAGACCTATTTCTTCAACATTATGAGGTCTCTTGTCTAATTCTCTAGCCGATGAGGACAGGAAATCCACAACAGCTACTAATCTTGAAGATGCTTCTGTTCGTAGGTCAAAGGACAATCTTTCCCAGAACCTTCGCGATGCTGATTCCAAATCATTTCTCGCTGTTGCTGTGTCGACAACAATACAACAGATCCTCACGTCACTTCCCCGTAATTTACCAACTTCTTGTGCCCACTGTTTCCCTTCCTTAAACGCACGTTCCCATTCCTGGGGACTTTTACCCTTCAGTCTGAAAGTTACAACAGAAAAGTAGTTTTATAATATAATTGAATGACACCAGAATTAAAAATGTGTAATGATGTGACAGTAGGTTCTGTACCTACCCATTCCATTACTATGACTGCCACCCCGCCTGAAGCCAAGCGAAAGCAGTACCACTTTTCGGCATCAATCTGATCCCTCGACAGCCAAAGTATTATACCTAGCGTTCGAGTGTCGAAAAGTCAGTCGTTCAACGGACGAAACTCGAGGAGTACCTCGGTCCTGAGCAGGGTCACTCCTAGAAGGCAGTTACCACTCAGGAGCACCTGTGAGGTACTGCTGGTCAGTAGAGGAGATGTGAGCGGGAGCTCCTACCATACCACCTCTCTGACACCAGGACGATCCATGAACGGCTGAAAAACCTGGACTTGGAGACGATACCTGTCTGGGGTAGAGGTGCACCTCTCCCCACTCCAGGTATGATTCGGAACCATGTCGGTGAAGAATCACCTAGTCGTTCACCAAATTCACAGAGGGGTGCCTCTATTAGTTTGGAAAACGTATGGATAGAGATTCTTTCTATCTCCAGGGACGCCTATTTGGGGTGTGAGAGAGACGAGTACTGCTAGGATCTCCAGAGGTCAGCGTGGAAGGCAATGGAGGAGCTCCTGCTTGCCAACCACTCGACCGAAAGTCGGCAACTCTCTCTTCGGAGGGGATTGTTGCACAGGAGTAGAGATGGTTCCAAAATAGTAATTTCCAATTTGGGAAAATTTCCCAATCATTAGCTAGTTAGCTATTCACGACAAATCTATGCCCGGAAATTCAAGATTGTCGTGTTCTTCAAATTGTTTCAGAACCGAATTCATCAAATCGAATTTGAATTCAAATAGAATTTGAATCATCAAATCATGAATCAAAAATCACCATCAAGAAATTAATAGCCAACAAAATTACAAAAATACTTACTGTTCACCAGCATCAACTTTGGCTGGAGCTGCCAAAGGTATCCACTTACATCGAAGAGTCTCAAGAGCATTAAGGACTGTTTCAGCTTCTTTGTAGACTCCTCCATACAAAAAGGCGCACCTCTGCAGCAAAGTGTGGAATTCAGCATCAGAAGGATCACCAACACCCCGAAAATTTGTTGGAATAGCAAGAAATCGACGAATTCCGGAATAAATCTTGGCACGGATTTCTTCTAAAGTTGGTCTCCACTGAAGGGATCCATATCGGAACGTCAGTTCGACTCTGATTTCCGGCAGCTTTTTCATCAGTGACGGAAGAGCGGCTCTATTAGAAATAATTAAAGATTACAATGATGCTCTTTAAAAAAACTTGTCATGTTGAATCGCCTTGTAGACAATTAAATTGTCTTGTTTTGGTAAAAAGATTTTGAAAGAACCACCTGTAAGCAACGCTCAACGCTTTCATCAGCTGCCGATCCCAATGCAACTTCCAGGCTTTGGTGTTTCCATACTCTGCTTCCACTGAATCAACAACTGCTCTCATGTTCTTCAAAGTGTCCTTCCAGGTATTTTGGTTGACAACTAAATTGATTGCATCCCCTTTCAGTAAATTGGAGACCAGGTCCCGCAAGGTTGAATGCTTAGCTGCCAGTTCAGCGTTCTGTTGAGCAACAAGCTTGACCTAAAAAATAGATCCGTGTAACTATCGGGTCAAAAACCGGTGTCTTTTTTATGGAACAGTAGCTTCTCTTTTGTGACACAAGATCTTCTCTCCTGATCGATCAAACAAAATAATTTCTTTTAAGCTAAGAAGATCGTCTCTGCAGATGGAACAAATTAATCCCTTGCTTGAAACATTGATTATCAGTTGTTGAAACAAAAAAATAGTTGATTACCAGTCTATTTAATCGAGCAGTGTATGCATCGACGGCATGAGGATCAGACCAAACGACTCCAGATTGTTCCTGAACAGCTCGAGCAAGTTCTAGAGCTGCAGAAAGCATCAGAGGACGTTGGGAGGGTACCATTCGATCTCCGATGGTGTTGTGGAAGTTGGCTATTTGTTGAAGAGCTCTGGCCCTGCTTGCCAATAATCCAGCCCGTTCCACCAAGTCTTTAACTTCTCTAGGTAGCTCTACACCTTGACCAGCTAAGGCTCTAGCTTCTCTGATGAAAGTCGTCAATCGAGGATTGTAGTTGACCTTCATCATCTTGGTTCCAGTTAGTTCAACCACAGCAGAATCCGTTCCCAAAGTTAATTCCTTACTCGCTATCGCTTCAATGGTTTCCGAAACCTAAAAAGAATCAGAATCGAAATCAAAAATCAAAACTGAAATCAAAAATCAAAACTGAAATCAAAGATCAAAATCAAATTGCGATACACCAAATGTATTTGCATAAAAAACTGTCACTACATCAAGATGATTACTCACCCAATTATCAACCAATTCCTGCCTCTTCTTTTCAGCGTCTTTTGAAGCAGCGACAACCCTCTCTGCAGCCTCTTCATATCCGGATAAATCCGACAACAATTCTTTCCCTAATTTTTGCAAGTTTTCTAATTTTATTTCAGCCGCTCTGGTTGTTTGGATCTCTTGCAAAATCAAAGGAGTATCTAGGAGATTTTCTGTGTCAGGACCAGCACGACAGGATTCTTAAAGATGAGTAAAAAAGGGTTAGTTATTCCAAAAGGGTCCAAGTTATTTTGAAATTCATCATCAATTGAATTAAATTATTCAATGAGGCAAGTCAAAGAGGATGCTCTAATAAATTGTGATTATACACTGAAAGTACTCTTTAGTTATGTACTCTGTAATTAGGTACTCTAATTTTATTTGTAGAGAATATTAATCAAACGGAAACTAAAGACTCTCACCAACTAGATGATTATAAGCTACTAAAAGAGCTTCTCTTTCGCTACGAAGGTCTCTTTTAATGCTTTCCCTTTTAATCAGCTCTCTGTATCTTCGAAACTCTTCAACCATTGATGCCGAATTTTTTGCATCAGCAATTTGTGATTTAAGCTTCTCAGCCACTTTCTTTTCAGCCGGGACCAAACCGTCTTCAAATTTACGGCGGAGGCGTTCCCAGTCTAGATCTTTTTGATCATCAGCTAACCCTGAATGGATTAATTTGTCATTTAGTTTGGACAATTAGAAATCATTTTTATGTTTCGAAAATTTTGAACCTTCTTTATTTCAGTTCTAAATAATAAGTGTTTGCTTTTTTTATTTCAATTTGAAAAATTATATCTGACCTTGAATGTCATCAAATCCTTCGAGAACCGAATTAGTTCCAAGACCATCTCTCTCTTTAGGAGTCAGAAGCCTCGTCAGTTGTCGATGTTGGGCTCTAAATTCTGCAATTTCTCTAGCATAAAAAAACAAAATGATGTATTATAAAATCTACTATGCTAATTTTGAAGGATTACAAGTAATTATTTTTTCCAAAACTCACTTTAACCTGAATGATTGCAAGTAATTATTTTTTCCAAAACTCACTTTAACCTGAATGATTACAAGTAATTATTTTTTCTGAAACTCACTTTAACCTGTTCATCAGTTTGGCGCACTTTTTGGGCGTAAAAGTTGGTTCTTTCCAAGGACAAAGAGAATAATGAGGCCAAAATAATGTCGTCAACCTTTCAGACACTCTGACCCATTTTTCACAAGCTGCAGCACCTAGTTCTACAATTTCGTCCTTTATTCGACCATCAGAGGTTTTTACCTAATCGTGTTTTAATTACCTTCGATTATTATTTACGCTACAGTAATTTTTATTCTTTTTCATAATTTTTTTAAAATAATAATTGCAACAAATAGCAAATAACAATAACAAACCACTTGAATAATTAATTAAAATCGCAAATTGAAATGAAAAAATTAATTTATAAATTATTTTACCCCAGCAATAAAATTCTCGACAAGAATAACGACTTCATTTCCCACAATATCGAGTAACGATTTCATTCTCTCCTGTGTGTAAAATTGACCCGTAATTTTCCAAAGATCGTCCACGTATCCCGAAGCAACTTCTAAAGCCTCCTCCAGGCCTGCCAGACCATCTCTAAAATTTTGTAATCATGATTTCTAATTTATAAATTAAAATTATATTCCATAAAAAGAATTCTTATTTTTTTATTTCCATTTTACAAAACAAAAAATTTATTTGCATTTTATGAAAAAAAAATTTTTATGCTCAAAAGAATTTTAATTAATACTCGAATAATTAATTTATTAAAATAAAAAATTCTAATGTGCTATGAACCTGGAAACAGCAGCACTTTCAAGTTCCACTCGGATTTTTCGCAAGAAACTGCCGGCTTGCAGACAAACTTTTCTCTCGTCATTTATTTTCACTTCTTTTGATTTTCTAAGCCAAAATAATTCCTCTTCGTCGATTGTTAAAGAGGGCCTTGGTCCCAGAATGTCCTCCTCTAATTTTTTTAAGGACGAGGCGTCCACTCCTGATGATTTGAGAGTTGGGGCCCAAACTTGACGAAGGGCCTCAACCAATGACCATCCTCCATTTTTACCTGTTGACGTTACCTGCACGAGGTCGTGGAAATTTTTTTCTGTCACAAGAGCTTCGTTTACCTAATTATTTTTTTTATTGAAAATCATTATTAATTAAGAGACGTTTATTATACACATTTATTGTTCATTTATTTAACAAAAAATTAACAAAAATTTATTTAATAAAAATCCATTTAATAAAAATTTATTTAAAATTCATTACCAAGAATTTATTAATCAAGAATCCACTGTCAGGAATTCATTTAAAAACAATTTGTAATTTTCTTTTAACAAACATTACTTAACATTTGTTTGAATACAATGTGTACTCAGAAATTTTGCAACAAAATATATTGATAAAATTTGTTGTCGGAAAATTTTTTGTCAAAAATTAATTCAATAAAATATATTATAAACAATTTATCCAACAAAATTTATTGCAAACAATTTATTCGTCAAAATTTATTGCAAACAAATTATATTCAACAAAATATATTGCAAACAATTTATTCAACATGATTTATTGCAAACAAATTATTCAACAAAATATATTGTAAATAATCTATTGAACATAATTTATTACGAACAAATTATTCAACAAAATATATTGCAAATAATTGATGCAATAAAATTTATTTCAAGCAATAATTTTTTACCAGTAAGAAAAAGTAAACAAAATAAAAAAACAGAATAGAAAAAAATATTTAACAATAAGATTTAAAAAATTAATACGAACAAATTTTTAATTTAAAAATATGTAAATAAAATTAAAATAAGTAATATAAAATTGTCGAAGAGTGTTTTTACCTTGAAGAAAACCAAAGTGTTTTTGCCGACAGGAAGTTCATTAGTTAACTTTAGATAAATTTCACTGTCATCTTCGAAAGTAGGATGTGCACATAAAGTTCGACAAGAGGCGTGATTCAAAAAATTTTCAAGAACTGAAGATTCTTCAGTTTCTGAATGGTCCGAAGATGTAATTCCAAAAAAATTACCAGCTGTGGATACTATCAAGGTCTTTCGTTTATCAGCAACAACCATTTTCTTTTTTTCTTTTTTATTTTTCTTTTAAACAAATACTTATAATTTATTGTTCGTAAATTTATTGCATTATATTAATATTTAATTTCGATTTTTTTAATTTATTAAATTGCACTTTAAATAATTATAAATGTAACACGTGTTCTTTAATAGGACACGTGTGTGAAAATTACCGTTTTGGAAGAAAATACTGACTCGCGTTTAATCGAAGTGACAGTGGGGTTTCCATGGCAACGGCGTGACAACAAAAATCGCGCGCACCTGCTGTCAATACTTTTTTAAAAGTTATACATTTTTTGGATAGTTAATATTAAACATAATATTGACAACAACAGTAGCATTAACAATAATAATACTAATAGTAACAACAACAATAACAATAATAGTAACAACGACAATAACAACAACAATATCAACAAAAGCAGCAACAACAATAACAACAACAATAACAACAATATCAACAAAAGCAGCAACAACAATAGCAACAATGTTAATAACAATAATAATAACAATAACGACAACAACAATAAAAGTAACAACAATAAGAACAACAATAACAACAATATCAACAAAAACAGGAACAACAATAGCAACAATGTTAATAACAATAATAATAACAATAACGACAACAACAATAAAAGTAACAACAATAACAACAATAATAACGATATCAACAAAAAGGCAGCAACAAAAATAGCAACCATGTTAATAACAATAATAACAACAGTAACGGTAACAACAATAAAAGTATTAACAATAACAACAATAAAAGTATTAACAATAACAACAATAAAAGTATTAACAATAACAATAACAACAACAACATTAATAGTATACAGAACAATAATAATAATAGTTACAATAACAATTAAAATAATAATTACAAGAAAAATAATTTAAAAATTTATTATTTATATTAGCTTATAGTTTTCTGTTTACATGTACGGTAACAAAAAAGTCCGTTTTGTAAATTAAAAATGAATAAGAAGAATAAATTGCAATTTATGCAAGATCCGAATATAATTTTTTTAACTCGAAGGTCGCTTTAAGAAATTGTAAATAGAATACGATAATCTTAGAATCTGAAACAAAATTTGAATCATTATCACCAAAATGGATTAATCGGTATTATAATGATATTCGTTATAAAAAAATGAGAATGTAATAATATTTTTTTTATCTACTAACGCCATTAAAAGTATTAATTGTCAGTGGAAATACTGGACCAGCTGTAAAAATTATTGGCACATTGGAACGCCTTATTATGTGAATCAAACTTGATCTGGATTTTTCCGACAGCGAAACCCAATCAGCGTGAAAAGCTGCGGATCCAATTTTTTTACTCTGTAAAAAATTTTTATAATAACTATTTTGTCTCTTTTTTTAATCCAATTGAAAATTGGAATTCACAGTTACAATTGGTAGAATACAATTTTATTGACAATATAAAAAAATACCTTTTCAATAACCATATGACCATGCCAACAATAAACACAAACTGGAAACATAACACAGCTTAAGGACACAATCATCGACCAGAATTTAATGGAAGTTATTGTAAAAGTTGTCAACAGATATGTGCTTGTACAAACCTCCAACGTAGTGCCAAACAATTGGAAGAAAAATATTATACTAAAAACATCATTTAATTTGTTCCTGAAGCTGTAAAAGGAATTTTTAAGGATGTTCATTTGACCAACATAACCTCAAAATTTTTCACTTTACTAAAATTTTACTTGATTTAAAGACACACTTATATTCTACTGTCGCGTGGGAACAGGTATAGTTAATAACACTCACGAATTTCTATTATTAAGAAATTGTAACAAAGCTTATTGACGGAAAAAAATAAGTTTCATTACACGAATTTAATATCCAAAATAATAATAAAGGAAGTAAAATAAAAGAATGAGATTAATTACATCATTTAGCAAGAAAAATAAAAGAAAATAATACAAAATAACATAAAACTAATTTACAAAACAATTCAATTTAAAACTGCGTTGCGCCAGTAGTCGGTCAAGGTTTGCGAGTTGGTGCTGGCAATCTTGACAAACAAAAAATAAATACAGATTATTTATTTTACATCGGAAAAATAAAATAACTCCGTCTCTCTTGCAATTTAATTACGGAGGATCCGCGAAATAAATTATCTGCCGAACGTCATCTTTAATTTTGTAGCCTACAGTATCAGGCCTACCGGTATTTAGTTTGAATTACGGGAATCTAATCCAACTAAATCTAACGTTAACCGGACGGGTACAGGATTTTACGGTAACGCGAGTTGACGAGTAATGACGTCACTGGCGAACAGGCTTCAGAACGAGAAGTTCTCAGAGCTGGAACCTAATTACGCCACTAGAGCAGCGTCCCGGAAGTTGGCCCTTGCGTCAGCCTGCACTGAACAACGGCACCAGAGATTTGAAACGTGTCGCTTCAACTCTGGAGAACCAGAATTGATTCTCGACAGTCTCCTGGTATCATTGATCGTTCGTGATGAATTACGACGATGGTCGATGATTCTGGAACTCTGCGGAGTGATTTTCGTGTAGATTTCTCTTTCAACTCACATAGGAGAACCTAACAAAGTAAGTGAGTAAGTGAGTATCCAGAGAGTTTCGTTTCTGTGACTTCCACGGTGAACCGAGGCGAATTCACAGGGCGATTCTACACGGAAAAAGTTGTCGAATCCATCCTTTCAACTTGCATTGGAGAACAAATGCGAGTTTCCAGGACGCCTTCTTCAGGTACCATTCTTGGAGAACCAAGATGATGGTGTCTGGAAGAGTCGGCGTTCAAGAGAGTTTGACGACTAAGTCACTATAACTCCAGGGTCGGTATTTCTCTATCAGTAGAACCTGATCTGAGAATCCAGCACTCTTCCATAGTTAATTCCTGGTGAACCAGAACCTTAATTGCAGCCTGAGCTGAAGTAGTATAACCCGAGGTGTTTCTCGAGCCGCTCTCCCGAGTGCTCCCGAGCGGACTCCTTGATCTGCAATCAAGCAGGTCGATATATTGGCTTCACAGCCACGGTGTCTGGGAGTGGGGACGGCGGTCCTGCGCGATGAATTCTGACGGCGAATATGCGCTGTTCGATGCGCTAGAAAATTGCGCCGTGGGACAGCCGTCTCGTCTGCTACCCACGTTTTGACAGTTTTCAGTAATGACGAGAGTGTACTTTAACTTCGTCTAACATTTTTCTTTTAAACTAAATAATTTTATTAAAGAAAGAATTTAATCACGAAGAACTAAGAACAAGTACAACACACAAGAAAAGAAATCTAAATTTGGCTAATAAGAAAATACTTACTGATAAAGAGAATTATGATGCTCGATCCAATTACCAAGAAAAATATGTTCCCTATTAGAAAATTGTGTAAACTCTTTTTTGGACAGTGCAGGAAACTCTTTAATTCTATGCATCAAAACTTCAATTTGAGCACAAATTTGTAGCATCATCACAATTGCAAAACTGTCTCCCGCCGCTGTTGCTTGTCCAGCTATCATAGTTCCTAAGCTTTGCAATACGAATGTCAACCAGAAAAATAATCGTCTTTCGAGGCTGTAAGGAATCCAGGCATTAAAAGGAAGAACCGTTTTATTTCCTACACAGAGAATTATTCTTAGGGCTGCAGCTATAAAGATGATTCCTATAAAAATAGTTGTTTCCGTTCTGGAAAATTATTCAATTTAATTTGGAATTACTAAAATCAAAACAGAATAGAATAGTATTAGAGAAAATTAAAAATACTACTGAAGTCAATTAATATATACCTTCCAATTTTATCAAATTTATTTTGAATGAACATTTCATCAGCGTCTCGAGGTGTAAACTGATTGTTGAGTAACAAGTCCGTTATTTCGGTAATTTTTCTTTGTTTTCTAAAAATAATCACCATTTTTATGCAGGCGTTTGATAAACCAATAACATAGAAAAAACTTTCTGAATATTTTTCTAAATCGTCAGTTTTTTGGCATAAATTAAGAGCAATTGAAATTGTGAAAGCAAACGTAAGACAGGACACCAAAATAGTGAAAACATGATAAAATGTAAAATGCCCCTGAAAGGATTTTGGAGGCCAAATCCCAACTAGTTTGAAAACAGTCAGAGATATCTCTGCTCTGTACATTTATAAGTTTATCGTATAATTGTATTTTAGAATTTAATTACTCTAAAAGTTATTATTGTAATTATTCTAATTGTTATATACGATATATTTTATTTCCAACAAAGTTATTTATAATAAATAAATTATTTCAAAATTATTGTGATGTATGCCGAAAATAAGTTAATAAAACTTTCTATAAAAAGATTTCTTTAAGTCATGTCATTCGTTTAGAAGTAATAAAATACAATTGACGAGAGTTATCATAGACTATCCAGAGCATAAGAATCTTCTTTTCGCATTTTCTACCTCTCACGCGAAGTTTCTTAAATAATTCCTTAGTAGATAAAGAGTTGCTGTTATGATCGATACCCAAGAGGGGACAAGATAGCATTTAAGAATGGAGACAGAATGTATAATGGAATAGCGAATTAGGTTTTAGATCAATTTACATGACTATTGAAGAATTTTACTTCAGCTGTAACTTTACAAGCAGGAATTTCTGTTATCGTCGACATATAAGAGGGGATTAAAATAGCTGATAGAAATAGAGAGAATATGTAATAGAATAGTGGATTATTTCTTGGATCAATTATTCACTTGACGAACCCTACTATGCGAAGTCTAGACTTCAAACAGTTCAAATTAAACGAAGAATTATGTGATGGAATGCTGTGAAAATTTGTACAAAATTGCAAAAATAATTTAGAGAAAAGAAACAAGAAGGTGCGAAAATATACAGTAATGTTTGGTAACACAATGTGACTGTTACTACTCGAATACACCCTAATATTGAATGCATAGAATTAGAGGACCACTCCCTTATTATTATTATATAAACTCCTATTCTTAAAAATAATAAAACTCTTAAATCTAAATAATGTAAGAAAAATATTTTAGATAAAGTTATTCATAATATTAATACCATTCTTATTCCTGGTCTAATTAAATAAAATAAATAATTTAAATAATAATTGAAATGAATAATTTAAATTCTTAATTAAAAATCTTTCTTTACATAATAATTTAATTGCATCCCTAAAAGGCTGAACTACCCCTTTTAATACAATTTTATTAGGACCCTTTAGGATTTGAACATACCCTAAAATTTTTCGTTCTAATAAAATTATGTGAGGTGTGGCTGTCTATATTTCCTTTACATGAATAATATTAAAGCAAGTGTATCGTCACATGTGCTGTCTTTCGCAGAAAATCTCAAAATTTACCGAGAGATATCTTTTCAGGATGTATTAGAACCTCAACTTGACCTCAATCAATTATATCTATGGTGTATCAAAAAAAAATTGACTCTTTAATCTTTCAAAATGCATCTAATCTCATTTCGACAAATCTTTGATTTTCTATGTTCTAATTAATCAAAACATATCATCAATATGGTAATTGCCACATTGATGATGTAGTCATAATCACGAGTGGATCACATCAGGGATCTTGTCGATAATTTAAATATGATTTGAACCTCGATATAAATTCTGTTGTTTTTGCATCTTCCAGATCTTTGGTAAATATATTAAGATTAACAAAACCTTTTTTTATTCAAAGTACTTTCATATTGCATAACGTTGCTTTCTTCTTTTGATGTCTTTCTCTAGGCCAGAGAAAGAACGCTATAAAAATGGCGACATTGTCAGCGCCGACACCGGTTTCGTGAACTCCACACTTTGAGCTGACGAATTTTCATCGAAGCCCGTTTATTTATTTTCGGAGGTTCTTCCTTCGTTTGGAAATCTACCCGGACTCCGACAACAACAAACGGCACCAACCAAGTACGGCTATCTCCACGTCGAGCGTGAAGCTAGGAAAAAGAATCGTTGTTTCGATCGGTTAAGAGGGAAAGAGGGGGTCACAGGCACTGCAAGATCTTTTATTTTAAAATCACTAAACACGGTTTTTCCGATCAAACAAAGACAAAACCAAAAAGCAGAAGTGAGTCAGCCGGCAGGCGTCTGCAAATGGCGGCATCCTCATAGCCCAAGCTGTCTTTTTATCGCCACCGAAAACAATTCCCAGACCACTACCTTTTCAGCTGCTCAAGGACTTTTGAGTAATCCATACTTTTTGCAGGAACAATCCTGTGTGTCTCTAGTTTCGGGGGTGTTACCGGGTCCAGTAACCAAATTCGAAATGGCGTCGTCTCGTGCGCGCCAGTGAGTACGCGTAAGCTTCGCTGGATGAGGCCACCTTTCGGTTCTGAGCTGTAAACTCTTGTCTGTGATTTCAAGTTTGAATTAGAGACTTCAAATGGTGCGGACTGGTGATTTTTAAGTTATTACATTATTACAACACTTTCTGTCGAGATAACTCAAAATCTCCATTTTTAACACAAACAATACCATCGGCCAAGGCTATACAACCCACCCAGGGGCTATTGTTACCACGGCTAAATTTTAATAAATAAAACTTATATATTAAAGTGATGGAAGTTCTCGCTTAGTGCAAATGTAGCTTGATATCTTGTGAATAGATGGCAATAAAAGTTTTTATTAAAATCTTTGTCAAAAAACAGAAAAAAATTCATAAAAATGGAAAATTAGCGTCGTCAGTTATTCAATTCCGTCAAAATCTTATTGGATCACCTCAACAGTTGAAGTGGCTTTAAAAATGTAACAGGTACATGTAGTCAATTTATTTGTGACGAAGCACAAAAGGTGAATCTACATCTTTAACAGAATTCAAATTAATTTTTTGATAAAGGGCCTAAAATAACATCGAGATGGCTAGATCTTTTAATGATATCTTTGCGCGGAGCTTTTTAGTATACAAAAAGCTTGGTGTAAATTCATAGACCGCTTAAAAATATTTATTTCCTACGATTTTACAAGAATTTTCGTCGACAAGACAAGCAATGGTCAATACTTGCACATTTAAATTTAACTTTTTGATGAAGTGATTAAAAGATCTCTGAGATGGTTAGAGCTTTTAATGTTTTCTTTGCGCGGAGCTTTTTGGCATAT
>WNHD01001022.1:0-38519 GCA_011057455.1 Ganaspis sp. Gsp50
AGGTTACAAACACTACACTTTCGTGGATCAATTAGCATTTTAACAAAATATGAATTAAAAAATGACATTTTTGAATAATTCACGTTTTTGTAAATATCAGGTTGTTCCTGAAATTTTTATTGAATTATTCTTTTTGTATTCGATTCGGATTATAAAAACACGAATTTTAACGTAGGTTACAAACACTACACTTTCCTGGATCAATTAGCATTTTAACAAAATATGTATTAAATAATTACATTTTTGATAAATTGACTTTTCTGCAAATTTCAAGGTCTTCCTGGAATTTTATTGACATTCTTTTTTTTAGTCGATTTGGAGTAAAAAAAACATGAATTTTTAAGACTCATACTAAGCACTAGACTTTCTAGGAATATTTTAAATTTGGAAAAATATGGATTTTTCAGTTTTTGTCAGTTTTATTTTCAGTTTTATTTTCAGTTTAATAATTTGATAAAATTTAAATGAAAGCAATAAAATTATAATTTATTGAAAATATTTATTGTAATTAATTATTCAAAAATGAATGATAGGGTCATCTGTTTGGTTGTTTATGAGATGTAATTTGTATTCTTTTTCTTAATTTTTAGAATGAAGGCGACGGAGAATTTCCTTGGAATACTAAAGACCAGGGTTATCTTCTGAGTTCGTTTTTTTATGGATACGTCTTAACTCAAATACCTTTTGGTATGCTGGCTAAACGCTATGGATCTAAGTATTTTCTTGGCATAGGAATGCTCATCAATTCAATATTCGGTTTGCTGGTCCCTGTTTCCGCAAACTGGGGCTTTTATTGGTTAATGACAATACGTTTTATTCAAGGTTTAGGGGAGGTAAGTTAAATCATCAAAATACTCTTACTAATTAATTATTATTTAAACTAAATGTTACTGTGAATCAAAAACTGATTAAAAACGCTACAGACCTTTTTTTAGTGTATTAAAAAATACTTTTAATTTCAAAAATTTTAATATTTAATGTAATAATGTCTGATATATAAGTTTAATCTCTAAATACTTTTTATAAAAAAAAGTTTGTTAAAAAAAGGTTTGTTAAAAAAATTTTTAAAAATTGTTAAAAGAAAGCATATCTACAAGATACAAAGTGTCTTTTTTAAAAAGTGCTAAAGTAAAAGTTTGTAACGTACTAAATTTTATATTTCGAATTTGTTGATTCTGAGGAAAAGAAAAATATTTTTATTGTATTCGTATGGAGTAACTGTTTTTTATTTTAAATTACGCAAGCTATTTAGCAAGTTGAAAAAAATTGGAACGATGGCCCACAAAAAAGCTTCATGTTTCAGCAAAGAACGTGACTATAATATTTCAAAGTACTTTGATTCTAAAATAAATTCTAAAAATAATTCCGAATTCGAAATTAGCCGATTACAAATCTTCTTATTTGCCCTTTAAATTTACAGTTGTCTACGACATTTTTGTTGATATTTTTTAATAACAAAATAAATATATCGAGTAGTAATTGTTGAATCTGTAAAAATGTTGAAAATTTTAAGTTATTTTGATAACTATCAAAAATAGCGCCAGTCGAGTAAAATGGACAATGTCATTGAAGCAGTGTTAGCATATATTTTTGGTATTTTAGCACATTGTTATGCAAATTAAGTATTTCTCATCATTTCAAATGTGATAACACCATTGGTAACTACTTTTCGAAATTACCTGCCTGAATATTAGGGTTAATAAACGCTTTTTTTTGTTAATATTACATTTTCTTAGAGGAAGTATTCTATTTCATTCTATTTCATTAATTTTTCTTGTATTTTGTTTATTAATTTTTATTATTTGTAATGTTGTTCTTTTTCAATTTTTTTATGTTCTCATTGCCTTTAGTCAAGAAAGTATTATTTTCATTCTTTTCATTGTTGATAAATATATTCTTTTCATTTTAATGTTTATTCATTTTTCAAATTTCTAATTTTCCCAGAATTTTATTGTAATTTTCTACCGATTTGATTTTTCTAATGATTTGATTTTTTTAATCATTTGATTTTTCTAATGATTTGATTGTTTTAATCATTTGATTTTTCTAATCATTTGATTTTTCTAATCATTTGATTTTTCTAATCATTTGATTTTTTTTATCATTTGATTTTTCTAATCATTTGATTTTTCTAACGATGTTCATTTTTCTAACGATGTTCATTTTTCTAATCATGTTCATTTTTAAATACCTGAATTTTTAAATATTTGAATTTTTAAATATTTGAATTTAAAAATTATCTCCATTGTCTAGGAATATATTTCTAGATAATGGAAACAGTTTTTAAAAATTGTAGTGCATTTTAAATTTTACTTTTTTCCATTCTATTTCATTTCCATTTACATTTTAAACATATCGATACCTCTTTAAAAAACCCTTTTCATGTTTTGCATCTGAAATAGCATGTCTAGTGATGATTCACTCAAGTCTCAAGTACACCTTTAAAATTCTATAATTCAATTCTTTTCATAGAACAGTTTAAAAATTTAAAACAGTTCTAGAAATTGGATTTTTTTTAATTTTCCGCCATCCACTTCTATCTTTCTACTTTCCGTTAGCATAAAAAAGAATCTTTTTTTATAATTGTATTTAATTTATAATTGTATTTTTTGTTTAAAAAAAATTTGTCTTTGGGTCAAAGGAGCTTACACTCGTAATTTGTTCAAATCAAATCCAATCAAATTCTAACTATGCAATTTTAATTTAAATACACCTGGTTGAAGTCCGCAACGTTTTGTCAATGATTAAAAAAAAATAATATGTCACCAAGCAGAATATTATAAAAATTATTGTCCACAATATTTTTTAATAAAATGTATTGTCTACAATATTTTTTAATAAAATTTGTTAAATAAAATACATTTCAAAAAATCTTTTGAGATAAAAATTAGAAAGAAAAAATAAATAGAAAAATATTTTTAGTTTAAATCGTTGATCAAAAACGTTAACTTGGTTTAAATACCAAAGTATTTAAATTAAAATCGCGTAGTTAGAATTTTTAAATAACTTTGAAGAATCTATTTTAGACATGACACACAAAAACGGGAGAAATAAATTAATGAATGGAATAATTGAAACGCATTGTTCCATTTGAGTTATTTATTTAATTAGAGATTAAATGATTGATTTAATCGAACCATTCGATTAATAATTTGAAAGTAATTAGTTTGAGCGTGTTAAATGGAACGATTCGGCTTGAGAACAAGTATCGAAATGTTGATTGTTTTTATTAAAGGACTTGTATATAATTTATAAAATGTGAACGATATTTTATTGTTCGGGTATATTTCCTTCCCATAGGAATCGATTATCCCTATTACAGGGTCCAATTGTGCCTTGTACTCACGCATTGTTGGCCAAGTGGATACCGCCTAATGAGAGAAGCCGAATGGGTGCTTTTGTCTATGCTGGTGAGTTTTTTTTATGGTCTAAATGTATCAGCCATTTCAGTGGCAAAACGCCAATTTGGCGTTCTTCCACTCAAGTGGCTAAAACACGTTTTAACTTTGTACAGTTTATAATTTAAATGTCGATTATTGTTTATTTAACTCTGCCATTGTCTGTCTGATCTTCATGCACAAAAATTCAAATTAGATACTGTAAATCTGTAAAATTGAAGTTTTTTGGAGTCGATAGATTTTTTAGTTAAATGCACATTTATTTCATTTTGTTTCCTCAAGAGGAAGCTTTGTTTATTTTGTTGTTTGTTAATTTAATTGATATATTTGTAAAAATGTAATTTTTGTGTTTCAGGAGCACAATTTGGCACAGTAGTATCAATGCCCTTAAGTGGTCTGCTTTCTGAATATGGATTTGCTGGTGGTTGGCCTTCAATATTTTATGTGTTTGGTGCTATTGGAACATTATGGTGCATAGCATTTTTAATTATGGTACACGAAGATCCTGAAAAGCACCCAACCATCACTGAGAGTGAAAAAAAATATATCTTAACTTCTCTTTGGGGTTCAGCAAAAGCATCGGTAAGAAGAATATGCACTTTTTTTTAAGTTCAAATTTTTCAATATTTAAATATTTGAACACAAATCAATAAAGCGAATTGTAGAATTGTGACAACAAATTGTTTGTTTGTTAAAAAATCTATTCTTTTCGATATTTACATGTATTTTGATTTTTTCTTTTACAATATCTGTTTTGAAATCAAAATTTATTTATCTTTTTATTTATTTAATATATTAAATAAATAATTTTTATTTATTTATTTATTTTTTTATTTATTTTTTTATTTTTTTATTTATTTTTTTATTTATTTATTTTTTTATTTTTAAATAGATGATTACTTTCGATCATTGGAAGGTAGAAAGTAATGAAAGTAATGATCGAAAGTAATCATCTATTTAACAATATTTCGGAAGGAAATTATCATATAACGTACTTTTTTATTTTATTATATTTTTATTTGTTTTTTATTTGTTTATTTTTTTTAATTTTGTAATTTTATTATTTTATTCTCATTTTATTTAGAATTTGTATTCAGGAAATTGGATTTTATTTGGAAAGAATTTTTTTATTTTTCGAAATTTCGACCATATTGTTCAAA
Source organism: Ganaspis sp. Gsp50 (assembly GCA_011057455.1). NCBI lineage: Eukaryota > Metazoa > Arthropoda > Insecta > Hymenoptera > Figitidae > Ganaspis > Ganaspis sp. Gsp50. Next base: position 4,559 of record WNHD01001022.1, read on the forward strand.
CCAGTTTCTAGATATTCTAAAAACATGATTCAAGAACAAATAACTGGACATTTGCTTAAAATTGATAAAAGATACATTTTAGATAAAAATACTAGAATGTAACTTATTTCTAGAACATCGGAAATCAACATGGATACAAAACTTTTTTATAAGGAAGGAACTTTTTTTATCTACAAGACGTAGATAGTATTATCTATACTATCTACGTCTTTTTCTATGAGGAAGTAAAAAGTCTCTGTCTTTAACACGTAGAGAGTACCATCTACTATTTTACATTTTTTAAAAACATTTCTTATCTATTTTTTTAACTTTTGTATTTTTTTAGCTTTCGTACTTTTTTGACTTTTATTTTTTTAACTTTCGTATTTTTTTGACTTTTGTATTTTTTTAACTTTAGTACTTTTTGGCTTTTGTATTTTTTTAGCTTTCGTTTTTTTTACTTTCGTATTTTTTTAACTTGCGTATTTTGTTTATTTTTGTATTTTTTTAACTTGCGTATTTTGTTTATTTTTGTATTTTTTTAACTTGCGTATTTTTTTGACTTTTGTATTTTTTTAACTTTCGTATTTTTTTGACTTTTTTATTTTTTAACTTTCGTATTTTTTAACTATTGTATTCTTTTAACTTTTTAATTTTTTTAACTTTTGTATCTTTGTAAACTTCTTTTAACACTTGTTTAATTTTTTTTTACTACATTTTTTTGCAACTAGAACTTTCTAAAAACCAGATCATATGTTAATGATTTTTAATCCTTTTAAAAAAAATTATTTTCTAAACTTAAAACTGGAAAAAATGTTAAGATGTATGATTGTGTATTAAATTGTATTAATTACGCGTTCTTTATCAACAGGTATAATTTAGCAGTTTTATTGATCGCAAATATTTTCATTCGTTATTCAAGTCGCATCAATAATTTTAATTAAGATTTCTGCATGATGAAATGATGAAATGATACGAAGCGGAAAGAGATAATAGAATTCAAATTAATTATAATTTAATCAGGTTCATTAATTAACAAAAAAGAATTCAAGTATTTGAAAAATATTGCAATATTGCTTTTCAAAAATTCATAAATCGAATTAAATATGAAAATTTGTTGCTGTTGATTCTTTTAACGAATTGTTTGTTCTTGTTAGTCAGTAATTTAAGTGTTTGCACATTTTACATTTTTTACATTTTAAAAGCCACTTTGAAATTTGTATTTTTAGAATTGATATTAATTGATGTTAATGTTAATGAATTTACTGTCGGAGATGTAAAAAAAAAGCTCTGATAAAGCTTGAAAAGCTTATATAAATATAAATAATAATAATGTTAAACGTTACAGAACAAGGAAATAATACATAAATTTTTCATTTTTAGTCGCCACCATTCCCGTGGAAATCGATTTTTACATCTCTACCTTTTTGGGCCATCTTAATAGCACACATGGGTCAAAATTACGGATATGAAACTTTAATGACTGAACTGCCAACATTTATGAAACAAATTCTTCACTTCAATATTAAACAGGTATACATTTTCTGATACCTTTCTTCAATTTATTTTAACGGTTGCGATTAGCTCTGAGTTTAATAGATTTTTCTACTTGTACTGTTACTTTTTCTTCTTTTTTTTTCATAAAAGAGAGATAAAGTTTTGCTTTTTTATCACCTCCGTATACATCCGTTTTGATTATTGTCTATAATACGTTCCATACCGGAAAGTAATCTAATAGCGTTCGAGATAAGGGTTCTGATAAAGAGTATAGTTTCGTTCAAAGCAAAATTGCAGAAAATTTCTACAATCATACCTATTACTGTTACATACAGACTTGGAGTAATTAAATCGACACAATTTTTGCTTTCTGCTGACGCAAATCAAAAAACTATTGTGAAGGTCACTAAAAAAATAAGGAAAACGGTTATTACAATTATTAGATGATGAATTTATGATTTTTCTTTCAGAATGGAATAGTATCTGCTTTGCCTTACTTAGCTATGTGGATATTTTCAATGTTAATTTCTGTTGTTGCTGATTGGATAATTTCTAGTAAACGACTTAACCACACTAAGACTCGTAAACTTGTTAATGCCATCGGACAATACGGGCCAGCAATTGCACTAATTGCTGCTTCATACACTGGATGTAATCCTTGGCTTACTGTTGCTATTTTAACCGCAGGTGTTGGTTTGAATGGTGGAATATATTCTGGATTTAAAGTCAATCATTTGGATATTTCGCCGAGGTTTGCAGGAGTTTTAATGTCATTCACAAATTGTCTTGCAAATCTTGCTGGTCTTCTTGCTCCTATTACAGCAGGATACATAATTGTTGGCCAGGTAAGAATATTTATCAGTTAATTTTTAATAACATTAAATTAATCGTTTTTCTATCAACTAGATTACCTTTCAGCAAATTAAATTTATTGGAATAAATTAGTCATTGTTTAAATATTGTGAATGTTCAGTATCTCAATACTGTGAATTCAAATATATATTGTCAATTTAAATATATATTTTCAATTCAAATACAGGGTTTCTACAACTCTGGAAAACATGGAAAACCTGGAATTCTCGTTGAATTTCATTATTCCTCATGGAATCATGAAAATCTCATGGAATTTTCAATCATATCATGGAAATTTATTTTTGTTATTTAATTTCTTTACTTTATGGCGTTTATAAAGATTTACCAAAATTGTATACCTTTTTTTTTTACAGAAAAAGCTTCAAAATATTTCAAAATACTTAAAATTTCTTTAAAATATTCGAAAATACTTGAAAGCACTTTAAAATATTTTTAAATACTTTCCAATACTTCAAAATTTCAAGAAAAACTTAAAAATATTTAAATGTACTTAAAATTATTTTAAAATACTTCAAACTAATTTAAAATACTTCAGACTGCTTTAAAATACTTAAAATTATCAAATAAAAAAAATTACTTCAAAGTATTTCACAATACTTAAAATATCTTTAAAATATTTCCAAATACTTCCCAATGATTTAAAATACTTTAAAATGCTTCAAAATATTTCAAAATATTTCAAAATATTTCAAAATACTTAAAATGGCTTTATAAAATATTCCAAAATACTCCCCAATACTTCAATATATTTTTACATACTTCAAAATATCTTAAAATACTTGAAATGGCTTTAAAATATTTTAAAATATTTTAAAATACTTTCCAATAAAAAATTTTTTAAGAAATATTTAAAAATATTTAAATGTACTTAAAATTATTGTAAAATACATCAAACTAATTTAAAATGCTTCAGACTGCTTCGAAATACTGAAAATTACTTCAAAGTATTTCACAATACTTAAAATATCTTTACAATATTTCCAAATACTTCCCAATGATTCAAAATACTTTAAAATGCTTCAAAATATTTCAAAATATTTCTAAATACTTAAAATGGCTTTATAAAATATTTCAAAATACTCAAAATAGTACTCCCCAATAATTCAAAATATTTTAACATACTTCAAAATATTTTAAAATACGTCAAAATATTTTTAAATACTTAGAATGGCTTTAAAATATTTCAAAACACTCCCCAATGCTTTAAAATATTTTAAAATACTTTCCAATAAAAAAAACTTTAAGAAATATTTAAAAATATTTAAATGTACCTAAAATTATTTTAAAATACTTCAAACTAATTTAAAATGCTTCAGACTGCTTCAAAATACTTAAAATTACTTCAAAGTATTTAAAAATTCTTAAAATATCTTAAAAAAATTTCCAAATACTTACAATGGCTTTATAAAATATTTAAAAATTTTCTCTAATGCTTCAAAATATTTTAACATATTTCAAAATATTTCAAGATACATAAAATGGCTTTAAAATAGTTCAAAATATGTAAAATGTAAAAGATGTTCCAAAACACTTAAAACTATTTTAAAATACATCAGAATACTTCAAAATACTAAAAAATACTTTAAATTACATTAAAATATTTGCAAGTACTTCCCAATACTTCAAAATATTTAAAAATATTTAAAACTACTTTAAAATACTCCAGATTACTTAAAAACATTCTAAAATACCTCGAAATATTTAAAAATTCTTCAAATTACTTCAAACTCTTTCCCAAAAATATTTCCCAGTATGTACTTCAAAATATTTTTAAAATCTTGTTTACAATACTTTAGAATATTTTTAAAGAAGCTTAAAAATACTTAAAAATATTTCAATATACTTTAAATTACTTTAAAATATTTGGAAATACTTAAAAATTCTTTATATTACTTTAAAGTACTTCAAAATATTTTAAAGTACCTATTTAAAAATATTAGTATTTTAAATGTTAAATAAAATGTACGCAGATTTTAAAATACCAATTTTTAAAAATATTTTAAAAGATATGATACTTTTATGATACTTCAGACTATTTCAAAACCCTTCAAAAATTTTTGAAAATGCTTCCAAATATTTAAAAAGGCTTCAAAATATTTAAAAATACTTCAAAATATTTAAAAATACTTCAAGACATTTAAAATCACTTAAAAATATTTAAAATCGTTTTAAAATTAAAAATAATGATTTTGAGTGATTCAGATTCTATAGAAAATTATTTTCCAAAAACCTTAATGATTTCAAAAGTAATTTAAATTCTTACAAAATATTGAAAAATTCATTTTTCAATGAAAAAATGCATTAAAAAACATCATGGAAATTTGTCTATTTTTTCATGGAAATCATGGAAAACTCATGGAATTTCGGGGAGAAAAATTTGTAGAAACCCTGAAATATATATTTGTTGATATAATTTAGACATCAAATATATATTGTCAATTCAAACATTTATGCTGTAAATTTCGTTATGTATCAATTTCTTTTAATTTGTTAGTAATTCTTTTAAATTCTTGACAATCCGCTGAATTCTTCTTTATTCTTTTTTTAATGTAGTTTTTGTAGTTATTGGGTGGGTTGTAAGAAAGCTTGCATTAACAAGTATTATAATTTTTTTTATTTTCAAATGACAAAGTTGCAAATCTGTTCAATCTCTGATTGTGAAATTTTTTTGTAAACACTAAAATTGTAATAAGTTTGTTTTAATAGTTTTTTTCGAATCATTTTATGCGAATATATTTAAATGTGCTTTACTTTAAAACTTTAATAAAAAATAGATAGGCAATTTAATTTTTCTTGATTGGTTCAAATATTTCAATATCATTTAATTAAAAATACATACAAACGTATAAAGTTTAAATTCTAATTTACATTCAAGTTATTTTTGTATTTACTATTTTACTATTTCAAATGTTGCTAAATTGCTAAAAATTCTGCTAAATTTATAAAAATTCTGCTAAATTATTCAAATCACAAACAGAGCATTAAATGAATGAAATATTTTAATATTTTTTAATGCAAGATGTACAATACAATAGAATTATTTTTGTCATTGTAGCCGACTCAAGCAAAATGGAGAATCGTTTTTATGTTATCTGCAGCGGTTTATATTGTATGTGCCACTTTTTATCTAATATTTGGTTCCGGAGAAAGGCAAGTTTGGGATAATCCAGAAAATGATTCTAAAGAAGACAAAAATAAATTGGAAACAGTAAAGACATTAAGTGAAACGCAGCAATGATGAATTTAGTGCGTTGAAAATTCTTGCCATCATCATTACAATGTTTCTTTATTAGATTTTAAGTCATCAGCACATCAAATGTCATTTTGCTGGCAAAAATCTACAACGTAAATCAGAAAATGGTTAGAAAGAAATATTTATCATTTTGATTGTATTTGTACAATAATATTTTTTTCGTCTTCCAGTTTTATGAATAAGTAAAAATACTGTTTGTTTACAATCTCTGTAGAATATAATTTACTCGAAATTTAAAAACTGAACATGTACAGTGTACAAAATTTTTAATCGAGTCGAAAAATGTTTCTAAATTAAACAAACTTTTGTACAAAAATATTATTTGCATATTTATTTAGAGAGTAACAGAAATTTTATTGCTCAAATACAACAAGATGTTTAGTTGTCAAAACAGAATATTTTTGTTAGCGACTTTTTTATGAGTAAGTGTAAAAATACAACTTTTCTTAAAGATAAGTTAAATGTAACTATTTTGAAAATATTTCTCTTGATTATTTAAAGCATTAAATCGAAAGTATTTAATGAGATTTAACAAATATTCCAAGAATATTGCTTATTTTTAAGAAGTTGTATAAAACTGTAAAATATCTTATGTATTTTTATATTGTCAATCAATAGGTATACGTCATATCGCATTGTCATTGATTAAGAACGAATGTATTGAAGAAACCGGATATTATAGTTATATAAGTTATGCACAATCTATTATAAGTTTATAAAAATGTTAAATTATAAACAAATTTTTAAGAAAATGCGAAATTAAAAGCAGTCCAGATGGCTTGCGGCAACATTGCCTTGCAATTTTTGCAATATTTCACGGTAAACTTGGCGCTAGACTAGCACAAGTCTTTTAAACATTCCTTTTTAAAAAGAAATTGTACTGTAGTAAACATTTATTACACAGAAACTGAGTTGAAATATAAATTTTTTTCTTTCATAACAATATCATAATAACAATGAAAAATGTATTTATATTCTTTTGTAATTTATATATTCTTTTATATACTCTCATTCTTTTATACATTTGCTTCTTTCTTTACTTTTTTTCTTTGAGTAATTCAAGTTTAAAAAAATACTGATTATGACAATTTTACACTTTTAACGTTTTCTACTAAGGAAAATATAAATAGTATATAATATTTAAGTATATAATATTATAAATAGTATATAATTTTTTTGTTAAAGTTAATATTTAAAAGATTTGTATCAAACTTTCGACAAGTTTGCTGTGCAAACTTGCAGCAAGCTTGCTGTGCAAACTTATGGCGAGCTTGCCGTGCAACCTTGCTATAGGTGAGAAATATTTTAAGCTTGAGAAGAAGCTGTTGAAAACCTCCGTATTATCTGGGAATACGTTCTAATAGTTTCAATTGATAAAATGTTAAAAACTTAATCAGTTAAGTATATACAAATCGCCAAAACTGTTTTTTAAGTATTATGATGGCATCATTTTTGGAATAAATGAGACTGAGTAAGGCCCATAATTCAGCCAGAAACGTATGGAAGCAAACAAGAGTTTTTTAATTTCAATTTATTTAATCCTACAACATAAAAATTTGCACATTATTTATAATTACATATAATAATCGATAGTTTTTTGCTAATAGTAAATTACATATAATAATAGTAAATAAAGTGTCAAATAAATATATTTCTTTTCACTCTCTAGAAATAAAATTTACAAATCTATAAAATCAATTGTATTAAATAAAACGGAGCGTAAATAAAATTATTTATAAAATCATTTGGAAAAATTAATGTTTTAAAAATTGTGCAATCAAAATAATTGATAATATATTTTCTATTTAAAAACAAGACCCGTAAGGGGTTAAAAATGAGTTGAAGATCGTTTTTAGAAATGTTTAATTTTGTTTATCATGCCCGGAAGTAAACGTCATTTGATCGTGATTAGGTTGAATACTGTGATTTTGGGCCAACATAAAAAACAAATCAGTGGTTGAAACCTGAATCTGAAAAGGTGGCTCGAGCCATTCACTCGAGTCTCCTTAAATAACTATGGATGGCGCCAATAGAATGAAACCAAGAATACTTTCACGAAATCGAATGTCACGAGACATTAATTTCCCTTCAAAACTAAAGCAACACAAAAAAAAACAAACTCCCAAAACCAAAAAATGCATGTGTCTACCGTTCAATTACTTGCACATTGAATTTCCTACTGTTTGGTCCGAACTCAGGTTTGATTTATTTTCATTTAGTTGCTTATTTTGGAAAAAAAAAATTTTGTTTATTATCTCTTTTTCTTTTTTAAATATTATATTGATTATTATTATGGTGTAAAATTAATTTTGTAGCTCCCTCAAAGGGGAAGTTATTTTCATAATATATGTATTATTTTATTGTCATTGTGTTTGTAATAAAAATAAATTAAACATGGCGTATTTTAATGAACGAGTTTACACTGATTTACTTAAGAAAGGCTTAAGTTATGTAGTTTAAGTAGAAGCGGAGCGTAAAATTGCGATACGCCTGTCTTAAGGATACGGGTGTAAACTCACTCAATGTTAGAAATTTAAACATAATACTTAATGTAATTTTATTGAAATTAAATTTGTTTACAAGGATTATTATTGTTGTTTACAAGGATGATTTATTATTGTTTTTAATATTATTAATTTTAAAAAAGTATACTGTTTGTTTTATTTTTTAGGGCTAATCGACAACTTTGTGATGGAGTAATTAAATGCGGTGAAAATAAGATTTTTCATGTGCATCGAGTAATTTTATCTGCAGCGAGTCCTTATTTTAAGGCGCTTTTTACAAATAGTCTTCGAAATGGAAAAACTGATATCACTGAATTAACAATTGACATTGTTCCGGCTGAGATTTTTGAATTAATTCTCGATTTTGCATACACTGGTTCTTGTAAAATTACTGCAGAAAATGTTGAACAACTTTTGTCGTTTTCTGACCAATTTGAAGTTCTTGGCATGGTTCAATTATGTTGTCAATTTTTGTTAGAAGAGCTTAGACCTGATAATTGTCTTGGTAAGTTGAAATTGAAAGGAATTGATGGCAAAAATGAAAAAGTGAAGTTTTTAATTATTGTGAAAATAATTAATTGTGAAAAATAAAAAAAAATTGTGAGAATAATTAATTATTGTAAAAATAATTAATTGTGAAAAATAAAAAAAAATTGTGAAAATAATTAATTATTGTGAAAATAATTATTATGAAAATAATTATTATGATGAAACATTAAAGGATGTAAACTTTAATTTATAATTAAATTAATTCGTTAAGTAATAACGATATAAAGTTGATTACGATCATTGAGGGGTATGATGAATTTTTATACATGTTAATAATTACAATTAAGTGTGATAAAACTATGTAACCAATTACTTTTTAATTACGGAAGGCATTTTCAAGTTTGCTCGTCATTATTTCTGTCGAAACTTGGAAGAGAGGGGACGGAAATTCATTCGCTATAATTTTAAAGAAATTCTTAGAGAAAGTACAGAATTAAAAGATATTTCAGTCAATGAATTAGAAACGATCCTTCAAGATGATGAATTAAATATTCGCTATGAAGAGCTTATTTTTGAAGCAATTAAATCCTGGATTGAGGCGAAAGTCGATGATAGAAAAAAATACATATCCAGACTTTTGAATTGCGTTCGTTTCGGTTTCATAAATTCTAAATTTTTTAACGACGAAGTACTTTCCTGGAAAATTTTCGAAAAGGACGAGGTTCTCATTTATCTTCATTTATCATTTATTGCAGTGAAAGAAATTAATAAAGACAAATTAATAAAGAAAAAGTTAATGAAGGAAATAAATGTTTAAATAATTAGTTGAAATTAAACAAGCAGTTTTAATTATTATTGATTACTTTTAGGACCAGCTAGTCACACTTTAATTGAATTTACTAATTATTCAATTTAAATGTCTCCTTTGTGATGATTTAGAACTATTTGAAAATAAATTTAATGACAATTAAATATTTTATATTTGGATTATTGCGATCCCTTAAATTAAACAAGAATTGTAATTTTTGCAGAAATACAAGCAAATTTTATATCCTGTGAGTGCGTATCTTACTGGACAAGAATCAAAGACTAATGGAGAATCAAATTTAAGAATTCCTTTTTTAAGACCCCGAGTACCTCACGAAATTTTATTTGCAATTGGTGGCTGGAGTGCTGGTTCTCCGACAAGTTTTGTCGAAACTTATGATACCAGGTATGATACTAAATTGTATTATTTTTAAAAATTAATAATTATAATTAAATATAATTAACAAATTAATTATTATATAATTAATATAACTAAATAATTAATATAAATGTTATATAATTATATAATCATTAATTATAATATAATTAACAATATTATTTCTGTAACAACTCTTAAGTTGTTATGAAAATTCTTTAAATAAATTTTAAATTTTATTTTGTTAAAGGTAAATTTTTAAGTTAGTTGAACAATTTTCTTTGATACCTTTAGAGCTGATAGATGGTTTCTGTCGGTGAATACAGACGTGGTACCACGAGCTTATCATGGAATTTGCACGCTTAATAATTTAATTTACATGATTGGTGGATTCGATGGTAATAATCATTTCAATACTGTTCGCTGCTTTAATCCAGTTACCAAGGATTGGAAGGAAAAAGCCTGCATGTATCATACAAGATGTTATGTCAGTGTTTGCACTCTTGGTAATAGTTTCATTATTTATCATTATAATTAAGCCATTATATTTCGAGCAAAGTCATTGTCATCTAATTTCAGGGATCACTGTCTTTTTTTCGTTCAGTTTTTGGTGCAAAAGGGGATTTTTAATTTTAAAAAAGGTGATTTTCCTCCATAAAAAGGGGATTTTAGAAAAAAAGAGGATAACATTATAATATTAAAAAACTTAAAGAATGTTAGTTCATTTCTTGCTATTAATTAAAAAATAATTGATTGCCTTTAATTCCATGAGTCATATTTTGTAAGAATTTGAATTACTTTTGAAAAAATGAAAACTTATTAAATAATGCTCTTATAGGCTTATTGCAAAAATAAAGTAATAATAAAATAAAAAAATATTTTCTATAGAATTTAAATTACTCAAGGTCATTATTTTTAATATTAAAACCATTTTTAATATTTTGAAGTAATTTTAAATATTTCAAAGCATTTTGAAGTCTTCTGAAGTATTTTAAATAATTTTAAATACTTTAAATATTAACATTTTTAAATACCTTAAAATATTTTGAAGTATATTTGAATATTTTGAAGTCTTTTAAAGTAATTAAAAGGATTTTGAAGTATTTTAAAGTAATCAAAAGGATTTTGAAGAATTTTAAAGTAATTTTAAGTATATTTAAATATTATGAAGTATTCTTCATAGTTTTTAAATGTTTTTAAGTGTTTATAAACATTTTTAAGTATTGGAAGGTAAAAAAAATATTTCCAAGTATTTTAAAGTACAATTTAAAGTATTTTTAAATATTTTGAAGTATTTTAAAGAAGGTCTGAAGTATTTTAAACTATAGTTTTAAATATTTTTGAATAATTTAAAGTAATTTTAAGTATTTTTGAATATTTTGAAGACATTTTAAGTAATTTTAAGCATTTTTGAATATTTTGAAGTAATCTGGAGTATTTTTAATTAGTTGTAAATATTTTGAAACATCTTAAAGACATTTTAAGTGTGTTTCAATGTATTGAAGTATTTTAAAAAATATACGTCAAGATGATTCTATCACTCAGCAGTTGATTAAAGAAATATCAGAATTTAGGGATCACTCCGAGTCAGGGGAAAAAATATTTAAAAAAATTTTAAAACATTGGTTTTTTTTAAATAAATTTAAGTGTTTTGAAGTAGTCTGAAATATTTTAAAGACTTAAGTATTTTTAGATGTTTGGAAGTATTTTAAAATATTTTTAAGTATTTTAAAGTACTCTGTAGTATTTTAAATACCTTTAAAATATTTTAAAATCTTGTTAAAGCTTATTTAATACTTAAAATACTAATATTTTTAAAAAATTTGAACTATTTTCAAGTACCTTTAAATATTTTGCAGTCTTTTAAAAATATTTTAAAGTAATTTAAAGTATTTTTAAGTATTTTTAAGTATTTATAAGTAGTCTGAAGTATTGTAAAGTACTTTGAAGTATTTGTAATTATTTTGAAGTATTTTTAAATATTTGAAGTATTTTGAAGAAGTCTGAAGTATTATTGTTGAATAATTATAAAAAAATTATTGAAAATGAAAATTAGGGGGAAAATCCTTGATTTTAGGTGTTTATATTTTAAAATATTTTGAAGTATTTTAAAGTACTCTGAAGTATTTTAAATACCTTTAAAAGTTTTTAAAATCTTTTTATACCTTATTTAATACTTAAAATACCAATATTTTTAAAAAATTTGAACTATTTTGAAGTACCTTTAAATATTTTGCAATATTTTAAAAATATTTTAAAGTAATTTAAAGTATTTTTAAGTAAATTAATTTTTTTTAAGTATTGTAAAGTATTTTTAAGTATTTGTAATTATTTTGAAGTACTTTTAAATATTTGAAGTATTTTGAAGAAGTCTGAAGTATTATTGTTGAATAATTATAAAAAAATTATTGACAATTAGGGGAAAAGAGGGAAAAATTCTTGATTTTAGGTGTTCTAGGAGATTTTCTTTAAAAAAAAGGGTGGGAAAATAAGGGACAAGGGGGAAAAAGGGGATTAGGTAAAAAAAGGGACGAACTGTGATCTCTGTAATTTTGAAAATAAATTTTGTTTTACAGACATATTTGTACGTGTTTCTACAATCTGAAAATAAAGATACTTTTCAATTTTCTCGGAACTTAAATTCTTTTTAAAAAATACGCAGATTGTTCTGAATTATAATTATAATAAAATATATAGTGTATTATAATAAATTATATAATATATTATAATGAATTATAATTTTTTTCCTGCCAGTTAACCAATGTTTTGCATGTTTCTGAAAAATGTCATTTTAGATAAAAAGATATATGCTCTGGGTGGTTACAATGGTCGAATTAGGATGAATTCCGCCGAAAGATATGATCCTGAGAGAAATCAATGGGAGATGATCCCTCCTATGCATCGGCAAAGATCAGATGCGAGTGCAGCATCTCTTGGAAAAAAAGTCTACATAGTGGGCGGTTTCAATGGTCATGAGGTTCTCCATTCTGCTGAGGCTTTTGACACCGAAACCAATCAATGGACCTACATTTGTTCCTTGAATAGTCCACGATCCGGCGTTTCATTAGTTGCATTTCGTGATAATTTATATGCTCTTGGTGGCTTTAATGGATACTCAAGACTCACTTCCGGTTAGTCCTGGAAACATTCTACCAATAATAATTTTCGTTTCTTCAGAGTTATTATTTTTACTTCCTCATACAGGAAGCTTTATTAAATTTTGTTTTCTGAATTCATATTTTTTTTCTGATTCATATTTACGATTTTATTGTTTTTCATAAATTTAAAAAATTTAGTGATGCTTTAAGTTTATTTATTTTTAAAGCCAATTTGTATTTAATCGATGCAATGTATCAACTTTTTTATTTTTTTATTTTGATTTCATTTTTATTTCAAGAAATTGAAGTGAAAATTATTTTCATTTTTAGGTGAGCGATTTAATCCGTATAGTTCTCAAGGTTGGCAAGAAATTTCGGAAATGTTTTACCCACGCAGTAATTTTGCAACTGTTATTTTGGACGATATGATTTACGTTATTGGCGGGTTTAATGGTACATTTAATTGTTGATTGTAGTTCTTATAATTAATTGTAGTAATTGATAAATAATAATTGATAAATAAATAAAATAATAAATAAATACAAATAATAAATAAAATAATAAATAAAATAATAAATAAAATAATAAATAAAATAATAAATAAAATAATTAATAAATACAAATATCATATAAATTGTTTATATAAGATCATAATTACGTACTATAAAATAATTTCATTTTGTAGGTTCTACAACAATTGCTTTTGTGGAGTGTTACGATGCAGATGTAAATGAGTGGTATGAAGCTTCTGCCATGAACTTAAATAGAAGTGCACTAAGTGCTTGCGTTGTTTCTGGTTTGGATAACGCTCGAGAATATTCATATTTGAGTAAAGCTCTTAATCACGAACAAGGTATAAATTGCTTTTCAAATTTCATATTTTCAAAAGTGTTGAAAAGAAAGTTAAGTGTTTATAAAAAGTAGTATTTTAGAAAAAAAAAAGTAAATTATAATAAAAATTGGTGTATTTTCTTATCAAATTTTTGTAAATACATACACCCTTGATTTGAATTCTCGATAGACTCGTGAATTTTTTTTACTCGTTTTGTATTTTCTTTTGATAAAAAAAAAAGAATACAATGAACTGAATGTTTATAATGTTTATTATTCATTTGTTATATTTAGGGAAAAAGTCATTAAAAAATGAAGATAGACCAAATCAGAGTGGCGAGGGATCTTCAATGGATTTAAATTCTCGTAATATTGGTGAACCACATCGTGCAATTGGTCAATTAGATGGGATTGTTGAAGGTATCAATCATCCACTTCCTGAGGAAGATATAATAAATGAAGATATTCCTGGAGAATACTAATTTATGTTTTTCTCATCAACAAATCTTTTTTATCTTTTTTATCTCTTTTATCATTCACATTCCATTTTTCTTATTCACGAATTTTCTACTATTTGACAATTTACTATTTTAACAAATACCTTTTGCACTTTGAAAACAAATTACTTTTATAAATATTTTTTTTTTAACTAATTCATTTTTCTATACTCATTGCATTCTCTATTTTTTTGCAAACCTTCCATCGCAAAATTTCTGTTACTCACTTTTAGTTTTCTTTTAACAATTATTTTTGTAGATTTTATTTTGTTGTTATTTTTGTAGATTGCATTTTTTTGTTAGAATATAGTCAAATTTACTGGCATATGTATATAATCGAAATTGTTTTTGAAAATGTGATTGTTATGCAAAATGAAGTATTGACTTTGACAAATTTTTGAAACTTACCTTTAAAATGTGTATATAATTCGTATCTAATAAAAAATATCAGATACAATTTTTTATTATTATTACTAGCAAAGTAAACGCGCCCATAAACACCCAATAGGGATATCGTTTCTTAATTTTATGTAGCAAAACAAAGAATATAACATAACATAACAATATCATAACATATTTAATCACAACATAACGACCTGCAGCACACAAAATATTTGAAAGTCAGCAAAACTAGAAAATGCGCAATTGATCAGATTTTTGCTGATCAATTGTACATTGAGGAGTTTTACTCTCTAAATTTCTTTAGAATTTATTTTTTAACAACTATATCACACTTTCTAACTTCCAAAATGTTTTTTATGTAATTTTTGTCATTTGATACATTTTTTTTAAGTTAATAGCACAGAAAAAGATTCTTTGAAATCAGGAATACTCGTTAATGTGCAATTGATCAGATTTTTGCTGATCAAATAATACTATTAAGCATTGCAAAAATTGAATTTTATTTATTTATTTAGAAAGAATTATTTTATATAGTATTGGAAATGAATTAAAGAAATTGTTAATTGTACCTAATAGCAAATTAATTGTTATTAGGTATATTATTTTTTTTCAAAGGATCCAGGTATTATTCAAAAATAAATTATTCATTTATTAATTATCATTAATAAATATTTTTATTCTTGAAAGAAAAAACAAATTTTACAGAAATAAAATTCTTTCAGCTAGTAATAATAATAATTACAATTTTATTAATCTATTTCACATATGCAGATATAGATTCTTTATATACTCATGTATCGTATGTATATTGTATACACTGTTACCTTTTCTTTGGTGTTTCCTCTTTTAAAAACAGCTTTTTTCACCCTCTTTTAAATTACACCCAAGATGTTTTACAATTTTCGTTAATTCTTTTTACCCTTATTTTTTATTTTCTATCCGTAAAGTAACCATAACCTGCTGCAGTAGAAAATTTTCTATAAATTATCCAAAAGAAAAAAGTATTTTTTCTTTTAAAAAGTATTTTAAAAGTATTTTAAATTTTTATTTTTAATTTTTAACTTTCAATCTGCACATTTTTTAATAGAATTATTTTTTCTAATATGTTTGCCAATAACCATATTTTTCGTTTTTACAATTTTCTTTTTTTCTCTTTAATTTAGACGTAATTTCATTTTTCTAATTTCAATATTTGAATTTGAATTTTTTATTCTAATATTCAATACTTCAATATTCATAAATCTTTGATCTAAGTTTTGGGCCTAATTTTTCAATCGAAATAGAGTGTACATAAGTATGTACTGTTAATAAATTTTTTGAAATTCTAGAGCAATATTTGTGATTGATAAATTTCTAGAAAATTGTGTCTTAAGTTTACCATAAAAATGTTCAAGTGACAAGTGTATAAATTCAATTCACAATTAGACTTCAATGCTGTAATTATAATAAAGTGTAACAATGTAATTGAGCAAATAATAGGACAGCAATCAAAATTCCTTGATTTTTATTCCCATTTCAAAAAGCAAACCGAGAGACGCTGGAAGTGAATCTATTTGATCATCATTTATATCACGTATTAGGTAGTGTGCTTTCTTTTTCTAATCCTTTGTGCACAATATTTTAATTCCTTGTTGCTGATCAAAAAGTTTTCCGAAACGATCGCGCAAGT
Organism: Ganaspis sp. Gsp50; assembly: GCA_011057455.1. NCBI lineage: Eukaryota > Metazoa > Arthropoda > Insecta > Hymenoptera > Figitidae > Ganaspis > Ganaspis sp. Gsp50. The sequence goes on from WNHD01001022.1 coordinate 20,834, forward strand.
CTCAAAAATGTTAATCGCAAATCCTGTTTGAAAAAGTATTATTTCTTTTTAATTAGAAAAGTTCTACAGTCAGTTCTTTTAAATGAAAATGTTTCTTATTTAAATCGACGATATTGAATAGAATTACAATTATAAACGTTTATCTTGTTAATAATCGTTGGAAATATAAATTTTTTTTAAATCGATGCTTAGAAAATATTTGATCGTTTCAAAAACGTGTAGGAAAAACGACGAGACCTTTGAGATTATAATCGTAAGTATTAAATCTTTACAAGCACACGAATTTTTATTGGAAATGTGCTTTTTTTTAATAATACATACTTGCATGTGTGCGTAGATATTTTTTCAAATACATTCTCATCGATAGTAACATTATTATTAAACACATCCCTTATGGAAGACAGAATTAAATGAAAAAGTTTCATGAAAATAAAAGCAAGTTGTTTAAATCATTAATTCATTATTATTGATTAGTCAATTAAAAACTATTGGAGGGAGTTTGTTTATGTATTATTTTTGCTATTGATTGTTTAGTTTCACTCACTACTCTTATCGTTTTTAGCACTGGACTATTTTTTATAGAATTCACTTCTTTGAAGCTATAAAAAAAATTGATGAAGCTTTAACTAGTCCTTTATTATTTTTTTCCTTTTTGCGAAATCTTTTTTCTTCATTTTGTTAAAGTTTCTTCGCAAACCTCCGCACACATTACACGCATGCATATTTTATCTGAGGGAGAACAATTGACATACGTTTTGTAACTATCCTAATTCTTTCACACTAAAAAATGTTTGGAGGCTCGACTTTAATTTTGAAATCCTAATAAAAGAATTTTTCAACTTAAAATTTAATTTCAATTATAATAGTCTTAAGTATACTTTGAAATTTTCACGCAGTTTCAACCTTTATGCACCTGATTAAAATTCTTTTTGTAATTTACAATAATTTGTGCAATTACAATTTCAATGCAATTTCGATGCAATTGTATTTTTTTGATGCAGTTGCAATTTTTTGCAACTATAATTTCTTTTTATTCTTTACCATTTTTAAAAATGTAGTTTGGTTTCTTTTAGTACTATTGAAAGTTTTTGTACAATTAATGACTTTTGAAATTTTCAGGTAATTTACATTTTTCAGCTTTGTAATTTGAAATGTATTTCTAATTTTTTTAAATTCAGTTGAGAATTTAAATTCGAGTTTATAGTCGAACCTGATGAATTTTTTACATTTATTTTAATCTTTAACAACCGAATCCATTTAAAGTTACAAGAACAAGCATAAAATTGTTTTACTAACGAAGAAAATACTTCGGCTTCACATACATTCTCTAAAATAGAATAGAAATAAATTACAAAAGATCAAATTTTTTCTTGCTAGAAAATTTTATAATGGATTCGATTTTAACTAACTTATTATAAAAGTAGTAGAAAAAATCCTTTATCCTCATTTTTTTTTAATATCATAAAAATAGTAAAAATTTAAAATTTAAACACTAAATCATTATTATTATACAATTTCTGTACGATAAAGGAGTTTTTCTTCGACTCTGTTTTTAATCGCAATAATGTCTTGAAATATATTCTATTAAAATCATTAAATTTTTAATGATTGTTATTTTACTCCTAAAAATCAATTTAAAATTCAGTCATTTTTATGCTATGGATCGAATTCGTGCGATTCTTTTCTTCTTTCTCGAGATTCCTATATTTTGATGCGACTCATTTTTTGATACATATTTTATAACTCGAAAACTACTTTTATTAAAATGAATCAGTCGATTATTAGCGACAAGTTTACTGAAAGTCCTCGAAAATTAGTTTTCTTGATTCTTTTGGAATGCAAATTGTAATAAAGAAAATTCAATCAATTTGGAAAAAAAGTTAAACATTAAATTTAAAATACATATTAAAAAACACTGAAATTCAAATGCTCAATTTTTAAAAACTAAAATTATTTTACGTAACAATCATTTACTTTTGTTTCCTCATAGGGAAGCATTGCTTTATGCTATTTTTATGCTTTTAATCAACAATTATTTTATACCATTACATGCAATTTAGTTTTTCTTTAAAAATGATTCTCTGAAGAAGTGTTTCGAAAATCTCACGGATTAGGCCATACAGTGTTTCATCGATTGAATGAATTGATTTTCGGAAGAAAGACGCAAATTTTTATATCCAGATAACATCCAAGTTAGCGAATAAATTTGAGTTAAATTTAAAGTACATTAAAATTCAAGAGAAATTAATTTTTAGACGTTTTTCTTGAACTACACAAAAGAAACGGGAAAGTCGTAAATTCCAATGAAATCTCATTTATTTTCTATAAAAACTTAGTACTAATTTAAAAATTGTAGGAGATAAATCACGTTATACAAAATTCTAGTGCGTTTGTCGAAAAGCATTTTTCGAACATTGGAAACGCGTCTAGAAATGCTAAAACGAGGTAGGCCTCCTCTTAGTTAAAGTCCCTAAGTTCGATTGTGAGTTTTCGATGAAAAAGTCAAAGTTCGTGACACGTTTAATGAACCAATTTGAAAAATGAAAATACAATTGCGATAAACAAAGAATTCAAGCTCGCGATGATCGAGACAAGGCTCGTTTTAACAAAAATGATTTTGTTTGTAAAAGTTGTAAAAATTTCGTCGACTCGACGATTCGATTTTGTACGACGAAAGAGAAGCTTTCCTTGAACACTGTAATCTAATTATTCTAGCCTACTCGATGACGAGCCTTGGAAAATTTTTCCGGTCCTGGTAAATAAAAGATTGAACTTATTGTACTATCGTGATTCCAAGGCAAGCGTCGATGACGGAATCCATGTCCTTAATATTGTTTCCTATAACAATTTTTCTTTTCGCTAAACATTTCATTTCGTTAAACATTTCTTTTCGGTAAACGCTTTTTTTCTCTAAACACTTCTTTTCGCTAAACGTTTCTTTTCGCTAAACGCTTCTTTTCGCTAAACGTTTCTTTCCGCTAAACGTTTCTTTCCACAAAACATTTCTTTCCGCTAAACATTTCTTTTCGCTAAACGCTTTTTTCCGCTAAACATTTCTTGTCGCTAAATATTCCCTTCCTTATCTAAAGTACTTGAGACCCGCCACAAGGAGAAACTTCTCGATAAAGAGTTCTGAATCGAGGACGGCGATGTGCGCAGCTCTGCCTATCAGGGCGTTTGCCGTTGGAGGTAGAGCATGATGAACGTCATATCTTACTAAACTCACTCCTGGTGCTGACATTATCGGATACAGAATATTGTGAACCATTTCCCTGTAAGCAGCTCCTGAAAACATTGAAGAATCATTGTCAATTCAGATATTTTTCAATTTAAAACTATTCATAAAAATATAATACAATGACATATAAAATATAAAACAATGACATATAAAATATAAAACAATGACATATAAAATATAAAACAATGTCATACTGTCTTCACATTTCTAGAACTCGAAACTTTGTTTAAATATCCCCAATTACGAGATACCACAATATTTTACAAAATTCAGAAATATCATTTACAAGAGAATATTTCACAGTAGAATTTTTTAGAAGAGAATATTTCACAGTAGAATCTTTTAGAAGAGAATATTTTACAAGAGAATATTTTACAAGAAAATATTCTACAAGAAAATATTCTACAAGAAAATATTCTACAAGCGAATATTTTACAAGTCAACAGAATAATTTACAAGGTATAAAAATATTTTACAATTTGTGAGAATAATTTACAAGAGATGAGAATTTGCAATTCCGATTCTGTTTTCAAACGGCGTTGATCAAGTTTTCTTTTCCCAGTGGATAGCTTTAAAGAATCCAAGGCAGAAAAGGTAAATCGATTTCTGTATTTGTATTGTTCTCGAGAATTCTCAATGCACTTGGATGATTTTTATTCTCAATTGGGATTTCTATGCCGGGTGTGTATTATTTTTGAAAAAGCATCTCACCCTGATCAGTGGGATCTCGAACAGCGGCTTTGCACAGTTCTATACGAGCAGAATGAAGTGGCACGTAACGATCCTGAGCACTTCCACAAAGAAGTACATGCTTGAATTTCTGCAAGTTGCTCTTTTGGCTCAAACGAAACATAAAAGAGCGCCTCACGTCTGAGGCATCTTTCATTGCCAGTTGCAGCAGAGAACCCGATTTCTTCCATTTCTGCATGAACCACATTCCTGAAAAATAAATGCTTTTTTCAAATTCTCGTCATAAGTATTAAAAGAAGTTCAGTTTTTTCTGAATTTATTGTAAAAGAAAAGAATAGATGGTACAAGAGAATGATGCAAAAGAATCTCAAAAGAGATTCTTCAAAAGAGATTCTTCAAAAGAATAAAAAAAAAAAGAAAAGACGATACAAAAAAGAATAGAAGATACAAAAGAATAGATGATACAAAAAATAGATGATACAAAAAATAGATGATACAAAAGAATAGATGATACAAAAAAAGTAGATGATACAAAAGAATAGATGATACAAAAAAAAATAGATGATACAAAAAAAAATAGATGATACAAAAGAATAGATGATACAAAAAAAATAGATGATACAAAAGAATAGATGATACAAAAAAATAGATGGTACAAAAAAAATAAATGATACAAAAGAATAGAATACAAAATAGGATAAAAAATATATTCGAGACTAGAACAGAGTATAAAACAGAATAAAATAAAAATGAGAGGAAAAATAAAAATGTAAACAAATGGAAAAATGTATGTTTCCACTTTACATTCTTTTAGAATTGAATTTACGGCTTACCTGCATTTACGAGCCCGCTCGTATTATAAAGAGTACCTAAGTGAGGTCCACTGAGACTCAGAAAAGTATGCAAACGAGAAAGAAGTGGTCTCAACTGGGGACGGGTGAGAGCGCTTCGAATAATGATGGTCCCTAAAGAATGTCCAATGAAGCTTACTTTTGTAGGATTTAAGCCGGAAATCTCGATATGGTGAAGAATCTCACCCACCAGACGGTCAGTCATTGTTTCAAAGTCCGAGAAAGTATCGCCCTTTAAAAAAGAAAAATAACAATTATGTAAAAAAACGTATCTTTTGTTGCACATTAAGAATTATTTCACAATAATTTTTTCACAGTTTTCAATTTTTAAAATAATAATAATAATAATAATAAAAAACCCCCTTTAAAAAATAAAAATAACAAATATGTAAAAAAACGTATCTTTTGTTGCATATTAAGAATTATTTCACAATAATTTTTTCACAGTTTTCAATTTTTAAAATAATAATAATAATAAAAAAATAATAGTAGTAATAAATGCATTTTCCCTCTCCAAAACTTGTTTTGTAAAAATAAAAAAAATAAATAATAATAAAATAATAGTAATAGTAATAATAAATGCATTTTCCCTCTCCAAGACTTGTTTTGTAAAAAATAAATAAATAAATAATAATAATAATAATAATAAAATAATAGTAATAATAATAATATACCTCGTTTCTTTCAGACATTAAAAAATCGAGGTGTGCCCCAGGAAGTCCTAGCTCTAGATATGTCTTGACCAGGCGAAGATCGGCTGCATTTCCATCGAGACCGTGAACGCAGATAATGAGATGTGCTCCCTCAGGTGACAGCAGGCGGTATTCGTCTGGGATGTGAAAGTACGGCATCGTCGAGGCCAGTGAAGAATAATCACTAAGAGGCACAATGTGTCTTAGTGGATGACGATCGCGTTTACGGAAACGAAACAGCGAGGCGATATGTTCTCTAAAGGATTTACAACTGATAAAACTCAATCATAATGATAAAATAAATCTAGAATACCAATCAAAAAAACTCGTCACACCAGGTAGAGGAACAAACAGCGAGTTGAAGATGCGTGTCAAGTGAAGAACCGGAAATTACCAAAAGTACTAATTAACAAACTACAAAAATTAACATTAACAAAAGTAATAATTAACAATCTACAAAAATTAACGAAAGTAATAATTAACAAACTACAAAAATTAACAAAAGTAATAATAAACAAACTAGAAAAATTAACAAAAGGGAGAAATTATAAATATGTAATTCAGTATAAAGTAATTCAGTAATTTAGTATTTGGCAATTTAAAAAATTTAAAAGAATTAAGAAATTGTACAAATTAAGAAATTGTACAAATTAACAAACAGTATAAAGTAAAAAAAAAGTAAAAATTAATGAACAGTACAAACAAAAAGTACAAATTAACAAAAGTGACAAAAACAAAAATGTTTTAATGAACGAAATGAAAAATCCAAGTTATTTTTCCAAAATTTTCGTAAAAGTAAAGTACCTGTCTTTTCACCTCAAGTGTACAGAATAGTAAAAGCAAAAAGAAATACAAAACAAAAGGGAAGTTAAAGGTAATAGAGATGACAATAAAAAAGAACCAAGTGACAAAAGAAATGAAAGCTAAATGGCAAGAGAAAAGAAAGCTAAATGACAAGCTTAAAGTGACAAAAAAAAGAAAACTAAATGACAAAAGAAAAAAAAGCTAAATGACAAGCGTAAAGTGACAAAAACAAGAAAACTAAATGACAAGTGTAAAGTGACAAAAAAAAGAAAACTAAATGACAAAAGAAAAGAAAGCTAAATGACAAGCGTAAAGTGACAAAAACAAGAAAACTAAATAACAAGTGTAAAGTGACAAAAATTGCACCTAAAATATCAAAAAGTATTAAATAAAAAAAAGCCTATAATGACAAAAAGCGCAAAATTGCAAAAACCAAAATGAATAAAACAAGAATACTGCAAGCCAAAGCTACCTATAAATTTTTCCAGAGAAGCTCATCTGCCTCTTGAACTCTTCCTTGCATTTTTTGAAGTTGATGAAGTCGTCCTGAGTTGATTGGAGCAACTCCTTGCCCTCTTGGTAGCAATCTAGACAAATGTCTCTTGCACTGTAGAAGTTGTCCTTATTCCTCTGAGGACTGCAAGGAGCAGTCTTGTTCTGTTTGGGACTCCTGGCCTTTTTTACAGTCTCGTAAACGTGATACAAAGGATTGTCGATGGGAGCCGGTGGATCTCTGAATTCCTCCGGAGGCGGTGGTTCGTCCTGGAACATCTTGGGTGGTGGAAGTCGCACTTCCTCGTAAGAATTCTCTACGATCGTGTCCTTGGGAGACTTTTCTTTCCTGGAGACGATTTTCGAGAGCTTCTGTCTGAGTTGCTCGCTTGATATTTTGGACCTTCGGTGCTCGGAACTTGAGGTGTCGCCACTACTGACCCATCCTGAACACTCGGACGTTAAATTACTGGAACTGGAACTGGGAGTAGGACTACTTGGTCTCGAGGAAGGTGGACTTGGTGGATTTTGAATAATGGAAAGATGATTGTTACTTAGACTGTCCTTACTATCCCTGATTGGCATGCAGGGCAAAGAAACTGCACTGCGAGGAACTACCACTTTATTTTGAGCTACAGGCACGCTGGCGCACCTCAGTCTTCTTACGTTTGGCATTGGTGCTCCTGAAAACGAAATTTTTTGTTTCAGGCAAAAAAAAAACTAGAACAAGTCTTTTAATTTTTCTTTGACAATTGTCTTCTTGGTGATACGAAATTAAGACCAAGTTGAAGTCCGCAACGTTTTTGATCAATGATTTAAACTAAAAAAAATTTTCTATTTAGAACTGTGGGATCTATATGTTAAAAAATACGAAAGGGTATACATAGAGGGATAATAAAATAATAAATATTTTTCTATTTATTTTTTTTATTCAATTCTTATCTCAAAATTTCTCTCAAAATTTCTTTTGAAATCTATTTTATTTAACAAATTTTGTTAACAAACATTATAGGCAATACTTTTTATAATAGTCTGCTTGGTGACAATAATTTTTTTAATTGTTGACAAAACGTTGCGGACTTCAACCAGGTAAATTAAGTCTAATATTTAAAACAAAGCAGGGTTTATACAAATTTTTCTTCACGAAATTCCATGATATTTCCATGATTTCCATGAGCAAGATAGAAAAATTTGCATGGTGTTTTTTAATATATTTTTACATTAAAAAATGCATTTTCCAATATTTTGTAACAATTTCATTTACTCAGGATAATAATGTTTAATTTTAAAACCATTTTACGTATTTTTAAGTGTTTTTAAATATTTTGAATTATTTTTACATATTTTAAAGTATTTTTAAATATTTTGAATTATTTTTACATATTTAGAAGTATTTTTAAATATTTTGAATAGTTTTTAGATATTTTGAAGTATTTTTAAATATTTTGAAGTAATTGGAAGTATTTGGAAGTAGTTTGAAGTATTTTAAAGTAGTTTTAAGTATTTTGAATTAATTTAAAGAAATTTTAAGTATTTTTTAATATTTTGGAGTATTTTGAAGTATTTTGTTGTAGTCTGAAGTATTTACGAGTGATCTTAAATATTTTGTAATATTTTGAAGTATTTTGAAACACTTTGAAATATTTTATATGCTTTTAAAATATTTAAAAAAAACTAATACTGTAAAATGTTTTTTTACTTTATTTAATACTTAAAATACTAATATTTTTAAATACTTTGAACTATTTTAAAATATCTTTAAATATTTTGAAATCTTTTAAAGTAATTTTCAGTAAATTACAATATTTTGAAATATTTTAAGTATGTTTAAATATTTTGGAGTATTTTGAAGTGTTTTTAAATATTTTGAAATATTTTAAAATATTTTAAAATATTTTGAAGTTATTTTAAATAATTATACGTCAAGATGATTCTATCACTCAGCAGTTGATTAAAGAAATATCAGAATTTAACGATCACTCTGAGTCAGGGAAATAAAAAAAATTTTTATTATAAAATATTTTAAATATCTTTAAGTATTCTCAAATATCCTGAAGTATTTTGAAATATTTCAAAGACATTTTAAGTATTATTACATATTTTGGAGTAGTTTGAAGTATTTTAAAGTATTTTAAAATAATTTAAAATATTTTAAAGGCATTCTAAGTATTTTAAAGTATTTTGATGTACTCGTAAATATTGTGAAGTATTTCTAAATATTTTGAAGCATTTTGAATTTCTTTTCTGTAAAAAGAGGTATAATATTTTTGTAAAACTTAATAAACACCATAAAGTGAAGAAATTAAATAAAAAAATTAATTTCCATGATATAAATGAAAATTCCATGAGACTTCCATGATTCCATGAGGAATAACAGGGTTTCTACAACTCTGGAAAAAATGGAAAATCTGGAATGCTCATGGAATTTCATTATTCCTCATGGAATCATGGAAATCTCATGGAATCTTCATTTATATCATGGAAATTTATTTTTTTATTTAATTTCTTTACTTTTTGATGTTTATTACGTTTTACCAAAATTTTATACCTTTTTTTTTACAGAAAAAAACTTCAAAATACTTCAAAATATTTAGAAATACTGTGAATGCCTTCAAAATATTTCGAAATACTTTAAGAGATTTAAAAATACTGTGAATGCCTTCAAAATATTTCAAATTGTTTAAAACTACTTTAAAATACTCAAAACTAATTCAAACTACTCCAAAATATTCAATAATACTTAAAATACCTTTGAAATATTTTAAAATACTTAAGAATACTTCATAACTCTTCACAATATTTTAAAGTACTTCAAAGTGTTTATAAACACTTCAAAATACTGCAAAATATTTCAACAAACTTAAAATTCTTCAAAATATTGTAATATACTCAAAATTACTTTAAAAGATTTCAAAATATTTAAAGATACTTTAAAATAGTTTAAAGTATTTACAAGTATGTAAAAATAATTCGAAATATGTAAAAACAACACACCTAAAATGGTTTTAAAATTAAAAATAAAGATCTTGAATAATTGAAATTCTCATAAAATATTGGAAAATGCATTTTTTAATGAAAAACTATATTAAAAAACATCTTGGAAATTTTTCTATCTTTCTCATGGAAATCATGGAAATATCATGGAATTTTGTGAAGAAAAATTTGCAGAAACCCCGAATAATAAAACTCCATGAGAATTCCAGGTTTTCCAGAGTTGTAGAAACCCTGCAAAGTTTAGACAAAATTTACACAAAATTTAGACAAACTATTTTTCTGTTTTGTTGTTTTTAATTGATTCTCACCTATGGTGGAAGAGTCAGGTGTGGCACCATTGGTTGCTGCTGGTTCCACCGGAGACTTGATAGGCTCTACTTTGAGAATGATTTTGTTGTTGTTTTCAACTTCCAAAACACTGGTGGTCAAGACTGAGGGAGCTCGTTTAGGCAGAGGAGCAATCGCAGGATCTTGATAACCAGGTGGAGGCGGTGCTGGTTTTCTGTTTCTGTGATTGCACTTCTTTTTGTCTTCGGCTTCCATGGTTGGTGCTGAATGAGGTCTTCTTCCATGCCTTTCTCTTCGTCTTTCCACCTTAAGTTCAGATTTTGTCTCAGTTTTGGCTGCAATCACTTCATAAAGATGCTCCTGTGGAGAATCTATCGTTTTCTTCTCAGCCTGCGACCTCTTTTGCTTCTCCTCGTGATCTAGGGTCCCATTTTTTCCAGCTTTACAAATCCTCTCCGACTTCTCTTTCCTGAAAGTTTATAACACCTTTAGAAATCTATTTTTTGTACCCCTAGTTCATTCTTTATTGTGAATTTTGCAATTTATGGCGAAAAATGTTAAAAGAATGAACAAATCTTCAAAGAGAAGATACTAATCCAAGTGGACTAATGTTAAAAGTATGAAAAAATCTTTAGAGATAAAATACTAATCCAACTGGACTAATGTTAAAAGAATGAACAAATCTTCAAGGATAAAATACTAATCCAACTGGACTAATGTTTTGTTACTGAATTAATAGTTAATACAAAAAATGTGTGACGTTCTGTGGACATTACCTGAGATTGGAGAACTCCTCTCTCCTGATATCTTCAAGAAGTCGTTCAGTGCTTTTCGGTTTCTTGAGCTTTTTGGAATCGTCTTGGTTGAAGGCGCTGATGCCATTCGTTCGATAAGAAAAGGAATCGAACATGCCGGAGTAAACTCCGTTGGATTTTTTATTCAAAGGATCTACGAGGAAGGAATGCGTACTCGAGTTTGCAGAACCGTTTGTGACTTCTCCAGCTTCTCTAGTTCTTGGAGCAGAAGAACCTTTTCCTAAAGCGTGGCTCCTTCGATTTTCCAAGGTACTGGACTGATATTTGTTGCTGGTTTGTTGACCCTGTTTTTTAGCTGCATCTCGATACATCACTCTGTCCAGGGTAGCAGTACAGAGACCTTGAGTCTCTGGCAAAAAACTGTTTCCGTTGGTCGCTTTCGCTGAGCCAAAAAAGTCATTTGCATGAGGTCCTCGTAAAGCAAGTCGATGACTCCTCGGTTCTAATCTTATCCTCCTTGTGTCTAAAGAATGCGTGCCTAAAAGATAAGTTAAATTTTTTAGAAAGCTTATGTGCAATACATAAAACAGAATTATATTTTTTAAAGAGAAGAGATTTTAATCATTTTTCGTCCAATTGTGACTTTGGTGGCTTGTGTCCAAAAAGAGATTGATGTAACGAGAATGCTAGATTTTGGGTTGAAGTTATATTTATATTATATTTTTTATTTATTTTTTTATTATTATGTTTATATTTATATTTATTATATTTATATTTATACTATATTTATTATATTTATACTATATTTATCATATTTATATTATATTTATTATATTTATATTTACACTTTTTAAAATACAGGGTGTCTAGCGAACTGGCATTTTCAAATTCCCGGAGTTTTTAAAAATAAAATTATTAATTTTTCTAATTTGAATAATATAATAAGGGGTTCTAAAAGGTTTATTATTCTTTTTAATCAAATTTCTGATTTTTAATGTATTACATAAGCGAATGTTTAAAGAAAACATTTAAAAGGACAGATTAATGATAAGTTAACATGTCAGGATTTATACAAATTTTTCTTCACAAAATTCCATAATATTTCCATGATTTCCATGAGAAAGATAGAAAAATTTGCATGATGTTTTTTAATATATTTTTTCATTAAAAAAGGCATTTTCCAGTATTTTATAAGAATTTAAATTATTCAAGATCATTATTTTTAATTTTAAAACCATTTTAAGTATATTGAAATGTTTTCAAATAACATTATTGTTTTTACATATTTTGAAGTATTTTTAAATATTTTCGAGCACTAGCCTAAAATATTATAATACTTTTAAAATATTTTAAGAATCTATTATTTTAAAAAATTTATTTAATACTTAAAATGCTAATATCTTTAATTACATTGCAATATTTTGAAATATTTGAAAGAATTTTAAAGTAATTTTAACTATATTTGAATATTTTAAAATATTTTTTATTGTTTTTAAATATTTTGTTAAGTATTTTAAAAGATTTTGGAAAGTATTTGGAAATATTGTAAAATAATTTTAAGTATTTTTTAAAGACTTTCAAGAAAGTTTAAATATTTTTAAGTAATTTGTTGTACTTTAAAGTAGTTTTAAGTATTTTGGATTATCATCAATAAATCAATAAATCAATATTAAATAAATTTTAAGTATTTGTAAATATTTTGAAATATTTGGAAGAAGCCTGAAGTATTTTAAAGTTGTTGTAAGTATTTTGAAATATTTTGAAGTAATTGGAAGTATTTTAAAGTAGTCTAAAGTATTTTAAAGACATTTTAAGTATTTTTCAATATTTTGGAGTACTCTGAAATAATTCATTTACTTTTAAAATGTTATAAAAAATTAATACTGTAAAATCTTTTTATACTTTATTTAATACTTAAAATACTAATATTTTTAAAGATTTTTAAGTGTTTTTAAATAACTTGAAGTTATTTTAAAATATTTTGAAGTACTGGCAAGTATTTGCAAATATTGTAAAGTAATTTTACGTATTTTTTAAAGATTTTCAAAAAAGTTTAAATATTTTTAAGTAATTTGTTGTATTTTAAAGTAGTTTTAAGTATTTTGAATTATCATCAATAAATCAATAAATCAATATTAAAGAAATTTTAAGTATTTGTAAATATTTTGAAGTATTTGGAAGAAGTCTGAAGTATTTTAAAGTTTTTTTTAAGTATTTTGAAATATTTTGAAGTAATTGGAAGTATTTGGAAGTAGTCTGAAGTATTTTAAAGTACTTTTAAGTATTTTATAAGAATTTAAAGACATTTTAAGTATTTTTAAATATTTTGGAGTATTTTGGAATACTCTGAAATAATTTATATGCTTTTAAAATGTTTTAAAAAACTAATACTGCAAAATCTTTTTATACTTTATTTAATACTTAAAATACTAATATTTTTAAATATTTTGAACTATTTTAAAGTATCTTTAAATATTTTAAAATCTTTTAAACTAATTTTCAGTATATTACAATATTTTGAAGGTTTTTAAGTATATGTTTAAATATTTTGGAGTATTGTTAAGTGCTTTTAATCATTTTGAATATTATGAAGTATTCTGAAATATTTTGAATTAGTCTGAAGTATTTTGAAATATTTCAGTGACCTTTTAAGTATTCTTGAATATTTTGGAATAATTTGAAGTAGTTTGAAGTATTTTAGAGTAGTTTTAAGTAATTGGAAATATTTTAAAACATTCTAAGTATTTTTAAATATATCGAAGTATTTTCGAGTTTTTCTGTAAAACATTATTAATTATTATTATTAATTTTACAAATTAAAAAAAATATTGACATTTGAAATATTATACATGAGTATATATCGTTAAAATTTTGTAATACATTTTATAAATTTTTGGGATACTTTTATCAAATTCCCGGATTTATTTACAAATCCCCGGTTTTTCTGTTCCTCAATTGAATTCCCTGCAAATTCCCGGATATCCCTGTTTTCCCGGATCGCTAGACACACTGAAAATAGTCGCGAAATCAGTGCGAACAATTTTCGAAAATTCTAGCGAGTTTGCTGCAAGTTTCGAAAATTCAGATCCGCAATGTTGCAAGTTGTGTGTGGGTTAAAATCTTCATTTCAGTGTTTGAATTAGAATAAAAATCCCTCACTATTTTAGAAGAGTGACAAAGTGATAGATAGAGAGATAAATCTCTTTATAACATCTTTAAAGACAAAGCAGCGAAATATAGACCATTATCACTAATACGAGAAACATCTTGGCAACCGTTACCTTCTCCAATGAGGTTGGCAGTCTTAGAGTCTGAGGTCAAACAGCTGGTGAGCTGGGCTAAATCTAGAGTTCCCACGCAGGTGGGTACGGCGAGATTGTGTTCGTAGGACTTGGACGAGGGTCGATAACCTGGAAAGTGGTCGCCAGACGGAATTTCTGGGAACATCGCTGCCAGCAGAGAAGTAATTGATGTGGACTGTGAGTCGATTTGTCGCTGACAGGAGTTGGGCACCAGCATTTGAGTGGATTTAGCACGTGGAAGAGTAATTATCGGAGTAGAACCTAGTGATGGATTTGGAGCTGAACAAGCCTGCTGCCTGGAAGGTGGAATCAGCGTTGCTGCGGAAGATAAGGACGACTTTGATCTACCTCTGGAAGGAACAGTCGTTGGTGGAGTGACGTTCCTGCCACCTTTCTGTCTTGGGAAAAGTTGCGTCGACGCTGACCTAGGCAGAGTTTTCGGAGAAGTCCTGGGCTGCAGAGGAGTGATTTCCGGTCCTAGTTGATCAAGCGACTTGCTGTGACGAGCCGGAAGTGCCGACGGCACCAGCATGAATCGAGCCTGAATCGAACTGATGTCAGCTGCTCCCTCACTTCTTGGAGACCAAACACTTAAGTTTCGAGTCTCCAGGATCTGGTTGATGCCGCAGCTGCAGTCTTCTGCAATCGTTTACATTATTTTAATCAAGATTAAACAATTCAGAGATGTAAGATAATTATTTATACTATTTTCAATATTATATATTTTCAATACTATATATTTTCAATACGATAGATTAATATATTTTCATTCTGAATAAGGTGATTTATTTTTAATGAACCGCAAATTAAAACGAATCACAATTATATTAACGATTTCCTAAAATGCATGAAGACATTTGACATTTATTAGACATATGAATAATATGTTATTATTATTATTAAACATTTATTAGACATATTATTCATGTCTAATGAATGTCAAAGGTCTTCATGCATTTTAGGAAATACTTAATATAATTGTGATTCGTTTTAATTTGCGGTCTAGAATATTAGGGCCCACCGCTGTTTCTGTGTCTCTGTTGCATGTCAGCGTACTGGTCCTCGAAGATCAAAGGCAGAGTGTTAAGATCTCCGTCCAATTCTGGACAATGCACTGGTAAGGGTGGCAAGGCGGCTAGATAGCGGGATCTTCTTGCAGCTTCACTCACAGCTTGATAAGATTGATAGTTGGCATCGTAGCACCCGGCTGCTGAAGTTCTGGGATTTTCGGATACGAAGAAACCTTCTGCGAATCGCTTTACCTGCAAAGAAGTGAACACAAATTGAATTAAAAGCTTTTTATCCATTTATCTCGACACTTTTTTGCTTCTGCTATTTATTTCTTGGAAAAGTGGAAGCAGATTAAACAATGCTTCCCTATGAGGAAGCAAAAGGAAACGGAAATTGGCGAACGTACTCTTAATTGATGATGAACTCTTGCCAGATGCTGATGAATGGCTTCTCTTCCAGAAAATGCTTCCAAAAAATGCTGCCAGAGGACTATATTTTGAGCGCAAAGCTGTGCGATGTCAGCTTCTTCGATATCTATCATCTGCAATTGAGTTGTGATATTTTGCAATCGCAGGGTTAATTAAATTAACTAATTTTTGTAAGTAACTAATTTTTGTAATTAACTAATTTTTTTAAACTAATTTTTGTAATTAACTATTTTTTTTAACTAATTTTTGTAATTAACTAATTTTTTTTAAACTTATGTTTGCAAAAACACTTTTCTAAGAAAAATTTGAAAAATGCTACTAACAAGGTTCTAAGTTGGTTCTAGATTTATTGTCGATTATCAACAATTGTAATTCAAGTTTCGAGTTATTGAAAGAATGTGAGGCCAAACCTTGGTGATTTCTTTGTGAGTGTTCTGAGCAACTTCCAGGGTTCTTTGCTGCCATGAGGGAAGAAGCCTGGCAAGATCAGCTAAATCATTGAGCAAAGATTCGCGAGCTGCTAAGAGTAATCTCGTAACTTCCTGCTGAACTAATTTAGCATGCTGAATCCTCGTCGCTGACCCGACACATCGCGTTGTAGTTTCCTTTAAAAATACGTAGCTTAGACAAAAATTGATCAACTATTTTTGTTAGTTTCTTTATTTTGTCAAATTAATTACTATTGCTCAATTATTTCAGATTTAGTTGTCAAATTATTGCAAATTTAGTTGTCAAATTATTGCAGATTTGGATCTAAAATAATTGCAAACTCGGGTTTCAAAAACAAAGCTATAAAGCAAAAGAATTTGAACTATCAATACTTAAATACTTTAACATAAATATATAACATCATTACTATATTTCCGAAGAAAAGATTGTTGTCAGCATTTGCCGGTGATTGTTTAAGCTGCAGCCAGGGTTTTCCGCCTCTTGGAGCACTTGAAAAATAATGTAGAATTAATTTTACGCCCTTTTATATAAAAGTAAATCAACAAAATTAAATAAGTAAGTAAATAACAGGGTGTCCACAGTTTCTTGAAAAAGAAATTCAAGTACTTTTCAAGGTTTTCAAGGTACAAAAAAATTTTTTTCAAGGTTTGTAATAGCTAATACAGGGTTTCTACAAATTTTTCTTCACGAAACTCCAGGAGGTTTCCATGATTTCCATGAGAAAGATAGACCAATTTCCATAATGTTTTTAAATATATTTTTAATTATTAAATGCATTTCAATATTTTGTAAGAATTTAAAGTATATTCAAGATCATTATTTTCAATTTTAAACCATTTTAAGTAATTTGAAGTGTTTCTTAAATATTTTCAAGTATTTTGTAATATTTTGAAGTATTTTAAAATATTTTAAGTATTCTCAAGTGCTCTGCTTAAATACTTTTAAAATATTTAAAAAAACTAATATTTTAAAATGTGTTTATAATTTATTTAATACTTAAAATGCTAATATTTTTAATTACTTAGAAATATTTTGAAGTCCTTTAAAATATTTTAAAGTAATTTTAAGTATATTACAATATTTTAAAGTATTTTAGTGTTTTGAAATATTTTGAAATATTTTTAAGTGATTTAAAATATTTTAAAGTATTTTAAAAAATGTTAAAGCATTGAGAAGTATTTGGAAACATTTTAAAGCAATTTAAGTAATCTGTAAAATTTCAAAGTAGTTTTAAGTATTTCGAAATATCTTGAAGACATTTTAGATATTTTTAATGTTTTAGAGTATTTGGAAGTAGTTTGAAGTAGTCTGAAGCATTTTAAAGTATTTTTATGTATTTTTTAATATTTTGAAGTATTGTTAAATATTTTGAAATACTCTGAAATATTTTAGAAAACTAATACTTTAAAATCTTTTTATACTTTATTTAATACATAAAATAATAATATTTTTAAATACTTTGAACTATTTTAAAGTATTTTTAAATATTTTGAAGTATTTGGATGTAGTCTGAAGTATTTTGAAATATTTGCAAATTTTTTAAAGTATTTTTTAATATTTTAGAGTATTTTGAAATATTTTGAAGTATTTTAAAGTAGTTTTAAGTAGTTTTAAGTATTTTTTAATATTTCGAAGTATTTTTAATTATTTTGAAGTACTCTGAAATATTTTGAAAAACTAATACTTTACAA
>WNHD01001023.1:0-23640 GCA_011057455.1 Ganaspis sp. Gsp50
TACACGATCTTGGGATTTCAATCATTCATTTTGCTTTATTTCATTTTCTGATACATCAGATGCTTATGCATCATTTCTATAAAAAGTGTTTCTATAAAAAGTATTTCTATAAAAGTATTTCTATAAAAAGTATTTCTATAAAATTACATGGATTATAATATATATTTTTTAACACTAATGCTCTTTTTTCATATCAGTGGGTTCCCAAATGGGTGCCATTATGATAAGGACTGTTTTTGTAGAAACAGAATCTACCCAAATCCTTTAAAATGAACATTTTTCGATTTTGAATACAATCCAATGGGGTTGTTTATAAAAATTCATATTTCATTGATATCGATGTTTCTGATCACCATTTCATTTGATTTTTGATTCTTTGGTGTGGTGGGATCATTTTAGTATGAATAAAAAATGAGGGCGATTGGTTTATGATTCAATTTTCGAAATGTGTAAATATCATTTAAATTTTATTGATTTTTATTATTATTATATTATTTTATTATTGATTTTCTTTTCAAGAAAAATGATAATCAAACAAGTGTGGATTATTTCCGAATGTATCTATTTTTGATTGAAAAATAGAATTAAAAAATTAGTTTTTAATTCTTCTATAAAAAATAAAGTTTAATACGAAGATCTTTATTATTATTTCTATAAAAAAGAGAAGAAATTACCTAACAATGACAAGAATATAAAATTTCTTTTCACTCTAGATTTTACAGACAATTTGAAGAGAGAATTAAAGTATATTTGGTAATGAACTTATCAAATTGACGTTTAGACGTAAAGAGATCTAATTAGTGAGTAGTTGAGCAGGCAGCAAAACCCTTTGGAAGTTGTAGCAGTTGGAATTCCTCGAAATACGTGGAATATGTGATCTCGTTGCATGGCAAATTTAATACGATTTAATCCCGTGTATTCACGACAATTAAGCAGGTTGACTCCTCTTAAGTTTCCGAATTGAGACACACTTCTCACTAAGTACTTTCTCATCCCTGTTTACTATTCAAGATTCCTGTGATCAATCAAGTCTCCAAACGCATGGACCACGAGATGATCGATAGTTACGAGAAACAAATAGGGGCACTTTAGACAGTAAATATCTTTGATGCGGGTTTAGCAAGATCGTTTACTCTAGAAATCTCTCTCGAAATTGAATCTCTAAATTATGATTGAAAATTGACATCTAATTGCACATCAAAATCATGATTAAAAATGACACTTAATTGAAGATTAAGTGTCAAAAAAATGAATAATAGTAATTTTCAAAAATGAAGCGATTTTCAACATTTTCATGAATTTTCAATCCTGATTTTCAAAATCATCAAAGGTGCAGTTTTGATTCTATTTCTCGATGAGCGGAAATGAATTTTATTGCTTGCTTTTGTATATACTTTTGTAGTTTAAAGGTGTTTGGAATCGGATTGAGATCTTCTTATTTGTATAATTAAAGCGTTGTGTTGATAAAAGGGTAATTTAAGGTTTTTATTATCGAGAAATAAGCCAGAAGTGGAGACCTGCATAAGTCTGCTGCATGCAGCACTTGTACTTTTGACACGATCGTAAAATGCAAGCCGCTATCAGGAGATATGAGTTGTGAATCCCACGTTCCTAGCCGCGATCGTAAACGCATAGAGCTTTATTTGAGTTTCATGCAGGATTTACGAGGATAGGAGCCATTCGACTGCTCAATCCTTTTACGTCTCACAGACGAAGTAGCTCGCAATTCAGATTTTTTTTCAAGATAAAATAGCCATTTTAAATCTTTAATAATTCAGTCATCAAAAGTTTCGATAGAAATTGTCACTCAGACTGTTTCTGATTCACGGTCAGTTTATTATAAAAATCAATTTACTTCACTTACGATTTTTACTTTCTCATTTCTAGTTTTTCTTACTCGTTTCATTCATAGCTCTTTCTTCATTAATTTAATTTTTTAAGATTTGAGTATTATAACGTTTTAAACACTTGTCTGGATCAATTAGCAATTTACAAAATTGTGAAGGTGTAAATTTGCATATTTTTTAAAAAAATCATCTTTCACGTTTTTGTAAATTTCGAGGTGATCCGGAAATTTTTTTTAAATTATTCTTTTTGCATTCGATTTCCCAGAAAAAGGCACCCCAATTCGAGTATTATAACGTTTTGGACACTCGTCTGGATCAAATAGTAATTTAAAAATGAGTTCAATCATTTTTTTTATATTTTATACTGATAAAAATCATCTTTCACCTTTTTGTAAATTTCGAAGTGGTCCGGAAATTTTTTTTAAATTATTCTTTTTGCATTCGATTCCCCAGAAAATTGCACCCCAATTTGAGTAGTTTAACTTTTTTGACACTTGTCTGGATCAATTATCAATTTACAAAATTGTGAAGGTGTAAATTTGCATATTTTTTAAAAAAATCATCTTTCACGTTTTTGTAAATTTCGAGGTGATCCGGAAATTTTTTTAAAATTTTTCTTTTTACATTCGATTCCCCAGAAAATTGCACCCCAATTTGAGTAGTATAACGTTTTTGACACTTTTCAGGATCAATTAAAATTTTAAAAGAGTATGCATCATTATTTTTGATTTTCAAAAATCAAGGTACACATTTTTGCAAATTCGAATGGGTTCCGGAAATTTTTTCAAAAATATTCTTGTTCAGGGTATCTAACGCGGTTCCAAAAAAAAATTTCCTGACTTGTCCTTGACTTTGCCATGACTATTCTCTGTCTATTCCCTGACTTTTCTCCAACTCTTTTTTGATCCTCAAACTTTAAAATTCATAAAAATTCTAAAAATTGTCTTTAATCAGTTAATAATATTTGCAATTTATCTTATTTTAAAAATTTTCCCTGACTTCAAAGAAATTTCCCTGACTTTTTTCTGACCAAAAAAAATTCCATGACTTTTCCATGACTTGCCTGACTTCCCTGACCTTTAGACACCTTGTTAATCCAAGCGACAATGTCATTTACGTTTTTCCTTTGTATGTTCTGAATGTTGTGCATGAGTTGACCATTTAGGTTATTACTTTGGGATGACAATGACTGATGCCTTATACTACAGGGAAAAAAATGTTTTGTGAAATTCACTGAAACTACTTGCGCCATCAGCAAAACGGGACTGGTGATCTTCACAAACAACTGAGTTTGTGAAATTCACAAACCAATTCTATATTTGCGACGATATGTCAACGATATGATGTAGGAAGCGAACAGCTGATTCCTTTGCGCATGCGTGGCGCATGCGTATTGCTGAATTTCTTGGAATTAACGCAAGCTACTTTGTGTTTTTCCCAAACCACTTTGTACAAAATCAGATCCTTAGTTGTGTAGAACGCACAAATAAGTGTGCTCTATGTGTGTGCTTTATGAACACTTATTTGTGCGTTCTACAAAACGGCGTTGCAGTTTTCACAGGACATTTTTTTCAGTGTACTCCCAAACATCAAGAGGCCTTCTTAAATCATTATTTCTTCTGGTCTGCCAGATTTCACCACTTATCAGTTAAAAGCAAAATTAAAAGTAAACTGTCAGCAGTAATCGTTTTGGAGACTCCCGTCTGACTTGCAGTTAAACACCTCATTCATCTCCACTTTGCCTTTCGCCAGCTGGGATTGTCTCGATCAGATATCCTCCAAGAGTCTTATCAGCTTCTATTCCCAAGGCCAATTCCGGTATCACAATCGTGCAAAGTAGCAGGAATAGTTGAGAGAGGGCAAGATTGACTGGATAGAAGGACCAGACGGAATAAAAAAAACTTCTGACAAAGGGATGGGAAAGAGGCTTTCTTGTTTTCCCTTTCCATCCTACTATAAATCCGTAACAGATTCTACATGTACTCATGTATATATGCAGTCATATATATATAGTGACCGGAAAGGGTCCCGGTCCTTTTTACGTCTCTCGCTGCGCATGTTGTTTCAGTTCACATGTGAAGGGACCAAAACACTCATATAACCAAATACGAATGTACACGAACGCATAAATTATACGCACCTATATTCCACATGTATATGTAAGGTTCGACTTCGAACGTTGTCGTTACGCCTTGCCCCAAATTAGTTGCAGACGTTCATTTATAATACCGTCACCATTATGTTACCTCGCCTGGCACAATGCTATTGTTCGTTTTAAGGGGCAGCCACCCCCCGTGAGAATGTGGAAGGGGCTTCAAGACAATTCCGAGTACGAAAAGAGCCAAAGACGGTGCATATTGCCCGTGAAAATTTCAGCGCACAGGCGTTTGGCTTTTTAATCCTGACCCTTCGAGGTGGTCCCATTATGTGCGCCATGAGTAACGATTCTCTCGCCTGCTCTTTTGATTCGTACATTCGTCTCGTGCTCGTTGCCTTGCCGACAATTCTTGACTGCTGCACAATCGCAATACATAAATTGCGACAACTGCAAGTTTCTTGGAAGTACAGATTAGAGTCTTGAGACTGCCAGCCGGAATTCTTTTCCCTCTCTGAAGAAACGTGTTTATTTCTCTCGTTATACCATTGTTTTACTTTTTCTCATGTTATAGAAAGTTTCAAGTATCTCAAAGTGAGAGTGAGAGGACCCTGCTTTTAACAGCATCTTCAATCCCGCTTCAGACATTCTTATATTAATTACAGAGTTTGGAAATTGTTATTTTAAATATACTATTAAATGTTATTTTAAATATTGTATTTAAATGTTATTTTAAATATTATATTTAAATGCTATTTTAAATATTGTATTTAAATGTTATTTTAAATATTGTATTTAAATGTTATTTTAAATATTGTATTACTATCAAAAATTAAGACTAAGAAACACACCTAAACATAATCTACAAAAAAATGGTTTTTGTGTTTGATTTTACCCGATTGTAATTAAATCTGCTACAAGATTAATTGTCCAAAAAGTTAAGCAATTTCTGGGTGGCATTCTCTACGGCTTCCCTTTATTGTATCAAGAGCAAAACAGAATTTCCAGAAAAATGTCAAATGTCCATCAGTTACGCTGGTCAGCCTTTCAGATTCCCTCAAGTATTTCTGGAACGTCAGGATGGAATTTAAACGCAGCCAGTACACTTTGGTTGATAAATTTCATTCGGCAAGTGGAATCCCGCAAAAAATAGATTTGTACACAATGCTCACATTTCGAATACACCCTGCCAATAAAGTGTATATCTCTCCTAACTTTAAAATCTTCGTTTCGAGCATACTTCCAAATCTTCGTTTCGAGCATCCTTCCGAATCTTCGTTTCGAAGATCCTTGCAAACTTTTCCAACTCCTATGGAATATTTAAAAAGGATCGTTAGTATACCCTCAGCAGATATATTTACGACACTGAGGGCCTTCATCATTCGCAAATCCCGAGGTTTTTCACGGTCTTCGAAACTTGGAAAAGAAACGCAAAAGCTCCTTCTACCAATAAAGAGTAAGAAAAAGAGAAGATACAATTTAAAACTCAAGGTAGGAGAAAGATGGAGTGCAAAAGAAGAGAGTCGAGGGGAGTTGCGAGGCGACATTGGAAGAGAGTTACGAGGCTCAGGTGCACACGGGTACATTATTAAAAACAGGAAACCTCATCATTTTCACCGGCTGTTCATAAAGATATTAAATGGAAACATTATATTACCCGGAGAAGAACAACGGCCTGTTTCTGTTTCAAATTCCTCGATTTTCGTTCGGCTTGAACATTTATTGAAGTCTTGGACTCAAATCTGCTAAGAAAAATTTCTTTAAGAGTAAATCTCCTTCGAAGGGAAATCTCATCCATTTTTTCTTCCATCTTGCATTCTGGGAGAATGCAGGATCGTCTCTGTTTTCTCTCCAAACCTGCACATTCTCGTAACAGAGAGTGTATTGTGCGGCGTGAATGTGTGGGTAGAGTACCTGTGGATTCCTTGGGTGTATTTCGTGTCACAGAGGCGCAACGCTCGGGAGTTGGCAAGCGCTAACAAGCGAGAACTGCAGGTGCCAAAGGAGACTGACCTTTCAGTATTTTTCACATTCTAACTCAGACAATGTGGGAAGCTTTTGCTCTGTATTTATTCTCCCGACGCGTGACTACGTGGACCTAGCCATTCTCAGCTCGAAAATAAGAAAAAGATTGTCGACTCTACATTTAGGACAGGTCCGCATTTTTCCGGACCACCTAGTTTCTAGCTATTGTTTGCATTTGTCATGCGACCCAGAAATTTTAAAATCTCAGCAATTTGCCTTGGAATGTCATCAGAAGGTTTTTCCATTCTTGAATCCAGGATTTTATTTCGATATTTTTCAGTTAAATGAAGAAAATAAATTTAAATGAATGGTAATGAATATTATTATAACATATTATAACATATTATAACATATTATAACATATTATAACATATTATTTAATTATAACATATTATTATAATGATTACAATAATGAATATTCCAAAAAGCTTTCTTTATTCCATGGAAAGAATTAAATAGTAAAAAGAAGAATCACTTTAAGGTCATGTCCAAGATCCTGATTGGTAAACTAGGAATCTACCTTTATCATTCTTTCTTCTTGAATTTGTTTTTAAAAATAATAATAAAATTCACGACACACTTCAAGGTTTCGTGAGATGATTCCCAAATGTTTGATGTGATATCTTTTTCAGTTCAAGCTTAAGTAGTTCCAAAAAAATGAGCCAAGTTTATCGACATTCAATTTATCGACTTCGTTTGTAGAACTAATTGCTCTTGAACAAAAAAAGATATCACTTTTAAACTTTGAGAATTATCTTAGGAGACCTTGAAGTGTGTCATGAATAATTGATTTATTATTATTTTTGAAAAACAAATTCAAAAAAATGAATGATAAAAGTAGATACCTAGTTTACCAATCAGGATCTTGGACATGACCTTAATTATTTGAAAAAATGGTTGCACAAAGAGTAAATTATCGTCTATTCAAATAGGATATTTAAAAAATTATATTTTCTTTAAGTAGAGAATTGAAATTCGTAATTTATAAATTACGAAAATCGTAATTTAATTCGAGAACAGCTCGCGGACTACTGTACGATTACAATACGTGACAATAATTTCTACTTAACTCTTTCCGTAGTTGAGGATCTTTTAAAAAGCAGATTAAAGTAAAAATATAAAACAGAATTTTTATAGTCGTAAAGGGTTTCAAGTAAAGGGTCTTAACTGCATAAACAGCATTGAAGCAACTGTTAAACACGAGTTTCGAATATAAAAGTAATAAACTTAGTCTTTATCTTGTAATCAACTTGTCGGAATTTCATTGAGCACGGTCTTCAATTCCAGTCAATACGATCCGATTGCAATCTGACTACGGACATTTGGCTGCGTGTAATTTCTGCAATATGAAAAATAAATCCGACCCCAAGTTGCACGCCAGCTGAGTCTGTATGAGCAGCATCGCACGTAGCACATTTCAACTTTGTGATACACAACTCGTTCAATCCACGATATTCGTTCGAAGCTTGTATTCGCTTTGGTGTAAATGTAAAAGAACTCAGGGTAGAGAAACGTAATGTACCTACATGAATGTGGCTCGTAAGCTCGGAAAACTTTGCTTTTATGGCAGATTTACGGTTTACGAACAACTATAGAATCTAGCGATTTATAATTCGCACCGCAAAATGAATAATAAAGCTCTTTTGCACCCTCTAATGTAAAGTTAAGTAGACCCGGCTTAATTCTAATTCCTTTTAAATAACCACGGTTTTAACATTTTAAACTAGTTATGAAGACTTAGCTACCAAAACCTCAATCCCTTGCTACATATGTAAATAATTTCATCTAAAGGGCAAAGCAGACAGGCTACTTTGAAATAAAGCCTGGGCCTTAGTAATTCATAAAGGCTTTAAAGCTCACTCCAATTACTGCCTTTCAAGCGAAATAGATCGTTTCGAGTTTAGTTTATGGCTTTTCTTTTCAGGATCCGGAGCCTCAGGTGGCTCGTCAATCAGGATGGACGTTACAAGACTCTTTTTAATTATAAAACATTGTCTTTAATCTTCTGTATAGTGATAATTGATACGTGAGAATTGATACACACAGGTCTTTAACATTCAATGATGATATCACAATCATTCAACTGTAATCTCAACAAATATGTACAATCGAAAACACTTTTTATCTCACCAAGTAAATGTACTGGATGTCAATATTGAAATATCTTATCGTCAAAATGTCGGCACATCTCTTCTATTGTGAAACAACTAATGCGTCTTTCACTTTCTCGATAAAGAAATAATCGATAAACTTCAGGTTTCTAGATAGATCCCCACCTGATTCAATTCTTATTACGTAAACACGAAATTTATACACGAAAAACTTCAAGATTAATGAAACTAATAATTTTATTCCTTTCATTCTCTAAAAAAATCTTATGTAAAATGTCACCAAACTGTGTGTGAATCGGAATTACACGTTACTTGCGTGTTTGAACCACCCCATATCTATATAATTCTTCAGATCCAGATCTCTCTTTTTATGATAAAAACAATTTGTAAAACTACAGGAAGAATCTTTGCTGCAAGGGGAATTTTTTATCAAACCATCAGTTTGGATTTTCTTATCCAGTTTGCTGATTTCAATAATAGAAATTATATCCTTGCGTGTGAAGATCAACCGCTAAACCCTCAGGCAACGGAACTTTTCTCAATAACAAGAAGCCACTTAAGTTTCGATGCTCGTTAAGAATTCAAAAGGCAGTTTTTTCTTTTGAATCGGAAGAGAAAAATATTTCTATTACCCCACATTTGACAGTCTATGGTCGTATGAAGCCACTTATTTTTATTAGCGGTCCGTCATCCAATTATCGCAAATTCTCGTCTGTGATCTCACGGATCGATAAGCTCGAGGAAATGCTTCGAATGGTCGAGCAAAGAAGTGAGATTCGATCGACGGGTGGGAGGGTGGTAAGAGGTGCGCGTAATAAGGGCCGGTCGCACCCTAAGTGACCGGAATGGCGCAATAATTCGTGACTCTCGTGACGTTAAGAGGCCTCCCCTAGCCATGGGGCAGAGGGCCTAAACACGCAGAGAAACGAGCTCTTGCCGTTCACTTTACGCGACCCACACAGTTTTCAAGTCACGGCCCTAAATATAGACCCCTTACTATAACCCAACCAATTATAGCTCTTTGATGCCTCATCATTTGCCACTGGCATGTACCTTTCTCGCAAAGCGATTATTTTATCATTGCCTATTGACCATCCCTGCATTTATTCGATTTCTTCACTTTAACTAAATATTAACTTTAAATTTACGTTCATAAAAGTTATTTTCATATTTACTTCCTTTTACAGACGTTACAGAATGAGAAAAGTGAAAATGAATGATTACACATACAAAAATAGAATATTTTTAGGTCTGGTTTATCGGACAAAAAAATCGTCTTTGTTTGTATGGCTGGGTTATCAACATGATAGATGATTTCTTCTACATTTTTTAAACATCCCCTGTAAATGTAACATTAAAAACGTATTTACAGAAAATAGTAACAAGGACGATATTTACATTCGTACACTTAAAGGGAACGTGAAATAAAAAATCTGATCCCTGCATAGTCTCAGGTCTGAACAACGAAGAAGCGATGTCCTGGATATGGCCCAGAACAGGCGATGGTTTTTACGCTCCGTTACTTCTTATTGTTAGCTGCGTAACTTACTCCCTACTTAAGTAAACGGTTGTAAACTCGATCCCTGTTTGGAATAGAAACTATATCTACACTTTACACCTTGCTTCTGAACATATGCATAAAAGATAGACTGCTTAAATTGATGAGTAAATATCCGACATTTTAGAACAGCTAACGTAACACAAAAGGGGCGAAAATGTCTGTTCTTAAACTAGAACTGGTTTAGTTTAAGCGTTCAGGGTTTAGGACCTAAAAGCTTTAGGCGATGAGAAAGGACGAGAAAACTGGTTTCAAGGATTTAACAGAAGACAGGTGGAGGCGATAAGAATTTCTGGAAGAATGAATTATGGGCTGCGGTGAGGTTATTATTTTCTTTACTTGTTTAAAATCATAAACTTTTATTGGTCTACTTAAAGCGATTTTCGTTTCTATCTTTTCAGCCCACAAATCCTAGCAAAGTACGACTGTAAATAAATCATCAACTGGTTTAAATACATCTTCTGGTTTACATAAATCATTTGGATTCAGAAAGGAAACATCTTGTTTAAGTAAATCATCTAAATACTTTTTACTATTTACTTTTTTTTTACTATTTGTGCAAAAAGAACAATATGATAATTCAATTCTATCTGTAAATAAAAGTTTCCAAGTTATTGTTTGTAAATGTATGTACAAATAAAAAAGAAGAAACAAAAAAGAAGTTCAATAACAACAAGAAATTAAAGTTATCTTTTGTAAATATTTTCTTTGCGGTGTTGAAACAAATTTGTTGGTAGTCACTAAGTAAAGCGTTTTATAAATTCCAGTATATTTTCTACAAGTCGTTATCAAAGAAAACTTTTCCGAACTGTTTTTAATCTTTATAAGTTTTTGTCGACTTGAATCGTCCTATGTGATTCATGGTATACATTACACGTGACTATAATCTTAGGCTATGAATTAATAATTCACGACTTCGTGTAGTAGTTACTAGGGGTTGTAACTTGGAAACGCAAAGACGCCGCCTTAGTATTGAAGTGCTTCCTGAAAACAATTTTTTTCCTCAATCATTGTGTCCCAATCATTTTAAATAAAATATAGAAAAATTGGAAATAAATGTTCACTGTCTGTCCGAAAAGCCAAAAAGAAGCAAATTCATTCAAGCATCAAAAACTCTAACCATCTTCGAACTTTTCTACTTTCTATTTTAAAACATAACACTATGAGTACTATAAATGCTTCGGTTTTTAATGCAACTCGATAAGAAAAGATGTAATAACGACAAAAATTAATTATTTCAAGATTTTAAAACTTAGATTTCAACAAAATTAGATGTTTAATCTTTCTCGACTAGAATCGATATAATAAATAAGAAAATCAATATTTTTAAGCTCCCTGTAAAATTCCACCAAGCTTTTTAGATACAAAAAGACTCTACGGTTTGAAACCAATAAAAATCCTAACCATCTCAAAGATATTTTAAGAACTTTAACGACAATTTGAAACTCGAATTTCAACAAAATTGGATTTTTAAGCTTTCCAAACTAGAATCGATGTAATGAATTAGAAAATCAATATTTTTAAGCTCTCCGTAAAATTCCACCAAGCTTTTTAGATGCTCAAAAGCCCCGCGGTTTGAAGCCATTAAAACTCCTAACCATCTCAAAGATATTTTAAGCACTTTAACGACTATTCAAAACTTGAATTCCAACAAAATTGGGTTTTATGTTTTTCTCGACCAGAATCGATGTAATAAACTAAAAAATCAATATTTTTGAGCTCTCTATAAAATTCCACCAAGCTTTTTAGATACATACAGGCTCTATGGTTTGAAACCATCATATATAGTCCTAACTATCTCCGTGTTATTTTAAGCACTTGATGATAATTTAAAACTTGAATTTCAACAAAATTGGGTTTTAATTTTTTCTCGACCAGAATCTATGAAATAAATTATAAAATCCGTTTTTTAAGCTCTTTGCAAAATTCCACCAAGCTTTTTAGATCCATATAGGCTCCACAGTTTGAAACCATAAAAAAAAGAATTTCGAAATGATGAAATTAATCAAGAAAATAAATTTTAGAATGATGCAATTATTTAAGAAGAAAGATTTAAAAATAATGAAATTAATCAACAAGAATTTTTTTGATACTATTGCAATTATTGAAGAAAAATAAGGATACCCAAAAATAATTAATAATTGGAACAATTTTAAATTTGGTAGTCTATTAATAAATCACAGTATATAATATTTAAGTTATACATAATGAAATTTCAATAGCAATTACTCTACTCATTTGCCTGACTGCATAAACCCAATTCACAATGTTGCTGATAACTAGAAAACGATTAAGATTTTGCAATTTTTTTTGGGTCCAAATAAAAGCAAGTTTGAAGATACGACCATATCTTCTGTGTTACGTGTTATAAAAAATTTGTTCTACATTGCATCATACAGGAAGTTTTTACTTGTGATCCACTGAATGAAACAGTTTTGAAAGCATAATTACTGCCGTTGATTATGAACCGAAATTTAGTGCAAAGGTTGACAATTTTAGTTCTATCCTCACTCTCGGGTTGTAAGTTTCCGCTCGGCTGTGTTTGAAAAGCGCATTTGGGTTCCGGCGTTAAATTGCCATGTCGAATATGCATGATGCGCGTACGCTGATAAATACCTGCACCTCTGAAAGTTAAAAAAAAACACGAAGCACAAAGAGGAAAAAAGCGATCCGCAAAGGGGGATCGGACAGAATATACTGTATGCTAAACGCTAGGCGTTTGAAAAGAAGCCCTCACGCTCGACAGGACAAGAGGGGATTATGAAGGAGTCACAAACCCAGCGTAAACACAGCTTTTGCCGACGTTCATTCAATCCTGACAGAGGGGTGAGGTGGCCGTTTTGAGAATGGGATTAAATCCTGACAGTGGAATTCGAAAAAGCAACCCTTGACAGCTTAATGCCGATCATAATCTAAACCAGCCATTTAGAGCAGGCGGAGGTTACCTTGAATGACGTTCTAGCAGATTTTCCTCTCAGCAGCCAATTCCATTTCCGTCGCTTTTTCAGTTCCCAACCAACAAGTGCGAGTCTCTCTAATCTAACTTAAACCCGCACTGAATTTCCTCTTCCTTACTTCTGCTTTCTTTTCCTTTGCCACCAGTGAGAATTCAATGGCTCGGATAGCATTGTAGGTCCTTGAGGCGATTTTCCATCCATCGTTCAACGTAGAAAGGTATAAACCCTTTTTATAGACGATCCGAGTAAAGGAATTTCGAAATATCTGGGGAAAAACGCGCATCAAGCTGTCGAATTCGAAAGCAATTCGCTGTCGTAAATCAAAATGTGTTCGATAAATACTCTAGTTTTTATCGAGTACAAATAAGATTCCCGATAAAACCATTCAGCCTTTGTCCAACTGAGGAGTTCTGAGAATGCTGCTTGAATCGACCCTTAGGTTTGAACAAGATAAGGAAGTGTCCATGCTACCTTTGTGATAATATTAGATTGTGTAATCACTGAGGGGAACAGTACGCTTTGTTCTCGGGTCAAGATCCTCTCCATATGTTTTCAGAAAACACGTGTCTTTTTGTAAATATTCCAAACAGGATACATGTATTAGGACAAATGCAACTAGTTTTAAAACAAATACGAAGTGTAAATATAGTTAAAAAATCTGTGCATGAATATGATAATAAACATCTAGCATCAATTTTGTGTGTTTAGACCCCAGGAGCAATAACCTCAATTTTTCGATTCATTGAGAAAAGTTTTCGTTACTTTTAAGAAAATATTCTAGTTTTTAAAAACATTCTAATTTACGGTTGTTCTAGAAAAAAGTTCTGACTTGAAGACGGAAGCTTTTTAATTTAATATTACTAGGAAATTTAATTAATCTCGAGAGTTGACTTATGAATAAAAGTATTAAAATTTTTTGCGTGACTTATAATATCCATGTTACAAGATTTAAGATAAAACTTTATGTAAAAGAATTGTTATTAAGAGAAAGGAATATTAGAAAAGCTAATTTTAGAAACGATTCATCATGAAAAGGTGAAAAATAATTACAGTACTGTTTGTCATAAAAAGTGAAGAAACGCGAAGTTAGAATGATGAATATTTGGAATGGGGCATTCAGAGACATGCAGGTATGATATTAAGGCAGTGACCCAAATTCGTTTATCGCTTGGGGGTTGCACGCGATCGAATTTAGGGTGACCAAATGACAAGGAATTTCCTATTATTCAGGACTCTTCTTTATGTTGTTATACTCATTCTTGTATTCTTTCATTACTTTTATTAAGAAGAAGAAAAGAAATATCGTTTTCAGTTTATTGTTATTGCTATTGTCAAAAATTTGATCGAGTCAACTTTTCAAAAGAAAAATACAATAAACTAAAAAATAAAATTAGTTGTGAAAGTGTAAGCCACATCTTTATCGTCTCATTTATCGTTTATTTCAGTTTTGTTTATTTATTCATATTCCAACCTGTATTACTCGTACTTTGGTAGAATTTAACCTCAAACAGCAAGAATGTGAGGTTAAATTCTACCAAAATACGAGTAATACAGGTTGAGCAACGCTGTGACGTCACAGTGGACTTGTAACCAATACCTGGTGTTTGATTGGCTTGTAAAGTTTCCGGAAATATTACAAACCAATCAGAAGCGTAAGTCAATGTTCCATGTGACCTAACCTATATTATTCCACAACAGAATTTATTTTTAACTCCGTTTTTGTAAAATGGGCTAAACATTTGTTGACAAGGTCTAAAATATTTATTAAATGTTTTGTATGTTTTTTTTTATTTGTTTTGTTTTTGTTTTGTTTTTGTTTTTACTGGTAGTAATTATTGTTATTCTGTAAACTTTTATCATGTGATGAATCTAAAGATGCTATTTAGAATATAAGAAGTTTTCTATTTGTAGTTTGAACTTTTGAACTAGAAAAGCGCTTTGTTCTTTGGCATTTCCAAAGAATAATCTTTTAGATCTAATCTTTAATTTAGACCTTTAGGTATTGAAAAATTCATGAGGTTTCTCAAAATAACACAATTTGGTAAGAGAGTGCATAGCAGTCTTTCTATTCTATAATTACAAATAATTTTTATGAATAAAAAGAAAAATAATAAATGCAAAGAGGAAAACAAGTTTTAAGTATTTCGCTTCCCTGATAAGTATCAAGACGCGAATGAAATTTGATTATTAAACCCAATTACGTTGTTATCAAGAGCTATAAAAGAAACATAGCATTTTCAATCTTTGTCTGCAGCACTTAAACAAATCGCATTCACGAAAATCCTTTGAATTTAAATCTCTTAGAAAAGCTTTTATCTCCTCGGTGAAATTACAGTCTTCAAAATGATTTCGTTTCATTTTAATTTTATACGGTCGTAAATATCGCATTATAATTCTAACAGAAAGTCGCTTGCGTCTAGTTTCTAATTCAAGAATCAATAGCAGCGTAAATCGATGAGTTATCGAAGTAGCCACGTGTTCCTATCTCCCTAGAGAAGGCGGAGCGTCAGTATACGCGATGTTTTTCCATCTACTTAAGAAACAGCCGCAAGTGAATCCTTGCAGATGGTATTTCGCCGGAAAACATAGGGCCAACATCAACACCAAGAGTTGCGCTCAGGAGGTCTCCAGAGACCAGCAAGGAAGGATAGCCAGCTGGGGGAGACCCGGATATATCGAAAATACAGAACCGTCGATCTCCCAGCGGGCAAAGCTTGCAGCTTACCGGTGTAAGCTTCTCTCGCTGAACTAGCAACCATCTCTTTCGTCCTGGAAGGCTTTCGCCAAATCTCCGCTCCATGGATGCATTTCTCATGTACGCGTCTGGCTCTCCGATGAAACAGACTTTAATCTTTGAATACAGAGAAATAGTATTAATGCTTTTCTATCGCTTCTTGTTCAATACAGCATAAATTGTTCAGTAAGTTTGATGAGAAAAATATTCACCGTCTGTATAATGAGCATAATCGCTCTGATCGTGAATGATCGATTGAATGTCGAGTGTCTGATTTTATCAGTTTTCACTTTTGTTCAGCTCCCTAAAAAATGCATGCATAATTTATTCGGCTTAGGCAAATTTTATGGTATTTAGAAGTTTCGTGAAAAGTGAATTTTTGATCCTAGGATTACATTAAGGAGAGTCTTTGTTTAGTGATACTTTTCGGGATAGGCCTTGTTAACGTTTTCGCTCAAAACTCAATGCATCAAGAAATACTATTAATTAAAATTAATAATAATTAATGTGAATATTATTTTTCGTAGTATGAATATTTTTTCCGAATAATATTAATTAATGCAATTTATTTACATACGAATTAATTATGAATACAAATTACAGTAAAAAGTAATTGCAAATACAAATTAATAAAAAAAAAATGTTAAACCGTGGATTCAAAAATGAATTTTAATTTATTAATCCTAGTTCCATCTAAAACAGGCATGGGCAAAACGTGCTTTCATTAGCAGTGCATTCTCGATCGGACACGACATTCCCCTTCCATGCGCAGCTTTTTACCCCCATCTTACGTCCTTCACGCGTCAATCGAGGTGAGTGCGGTAGGATGGGGGAAAGTGCCGGCGCATGGAAGGGGAACCCCGCGCCCGCTCGAGAATGCATTAACAATGAAAGCACGTTTTGACCAGGCCTTTAGATAGAACTAGCAATTCTAACCAAATTCATCACGGATGATCATCATCAATCTTTGTTTATATTTACTTCTATTTTCTATTAGTATTTTTCAAACAACATTTTCATTTCTATTTCATTTGCTATTTCTTTTTCTATTATTATTTTTCAAATAACAATTTCTCCAATTTCTTTTATTATTAAAAACTCTGCATTAAAATAAGTAAAGAAATCGTTATTGCTTCAGGTAGCCAAGAATGCGGATAAAAATAATACTTCCTCTTTCAAACATCAAAGGGGACATTCTTCAATACAAATTGTTTTCATCTTGTTGATACTCTTTTTTTTCAAGACTTGTTATCCTTCTACGACGCAATTATCCCGAGAAAATATTTTATCGACTTGACTTCTGCTGCGAGAGCTACAAACTGTCTACTAAAGTTTGATACCAAGATGCAAAAAAGTGTCTTAATTAAGACCCTCAACCAGCTTTGTAACCTGTTTTTTCCCTTTTGTGTCTGGAAACTTAACTATTATCGAACTGAAACAAATCTTCATATATACAAATGGCAAGAAAAAATGAATCCAGTATCGAAGAAGTCATTATTTCTCGAGTTTCTTCCGTTTCCAGTGCATTCAGCTCTCCTAAGTGCGAAAAGCTAAACAACGAAACTTGAAAAGTAAGGTTTCACGGCTATACGAATCCATTTAAAATTTGCACAGTTCTTCAGGGAATCTAATAACTACTTGGAAGTATCGAGGCGATAAGTCGAGGAGAACGGACTTCGCAGATATCCGTTAATTGGGTATCGACTGGACGAAGAGGAAGACGGATGCCGGTAAAAAAATAGGAAATGAGATTTCTCATTCCTCTAGAGACAGTCAGGTCGATGTACCATGGTTTATTGTGGTGTTGGGATGTCTTGAAAAAAATAAGCTGGCTTGTCTGTAAATTCAGTGAGGGACGGTGAATGCCGATAAAAGTACACCTGAACCCACAGTTTCAAAGCATGCTAATTTTCACAAACTGGCTCTTTAAACTCGCCTGCCTACCGCGAATGCACTCGCTTATTTTGTGCCGGAAATACACCACCGGCACGCGAAACCCGCGGATTGTGCCGTAACCACCACCTCCGTGTTTTTCCCCTATTCTGTGGCTGCGATTTCGTTTTTATACGCAATATATTCCAATCTTGGTTAAATTTCATATTTCTCAAGCGACTAGTCCGCCCAACTGTTCTCAGAAATATAAAATAACGAAAAAAGGATTTTCTTTTAGTTTTACTCAACAAATCTAGGCATCAGTTGTTATTTTGACTCAATACAATTCAAAGTTATATTGAAAGGAACATGAACTTGGTTCCATTTTGTGCAGATTAATTTATTCGATTTTGGTAGACAAGGATTAAAAAAAAAACAATTTTTTATTTTTAAAAAAGACGACGACGTTTCGATAACTAGGTTCGCTATCATCATCAGGTCACTGGTTAAAATTAGTTAAATAAATAACTCGTCAAACAATTGTTTGTTTTAAAATAAATACGATATAAAATCAAATTTTTTCATTGAGCCAGGGTACATCATCTAGCTTATAATACGCAAGCTTTGAATAAGAGCCTTATAATTCGTTTTTGCGTGTGTTGGCGCCTGCGTAAAAGCTTTGATTCGCTCTTATGTACGTTGGCGCCTGCGCAGAAGTTTTGATTCGCTCTTGAGTATGTTAGCGCCTGCGCAGAAGCTTTGATTCGCTCTTATGTACGTTGGCGCCTGCGCAGAAGCTTTGATTCGCTCTTGTGTACGTTAGCGCCTGCGCAGAAGCTTTGATTCGCTCTTGTGTACGTTAACGCCTGCGCAGAAGCTTTGATTCGCTCTTGTGTACGTTGGCGCCTGCGCAGAAGTTTTGATTCGCTCTAGCGAATGTCAGCGCCTGCGCAGAAGTTCGTTTTCATTGTAAAGTGTTGGGATTCCCAATTCTTCACCATGAAAACGAACTTCTACGCAGGCGCTATCACACGTAAGAGTGAATCATAAGGCGCTTATTCAAAACTTGCTTATTATAAGCTAGATAGTGTACCCTGGCTCATTTTTAAATTAAAACCGACATGATTTAGACAAGTGATTAGTCAGATTTCATTTTATCACCTCCCTCGTTGAATCAAGCACAAAGCTGCGACATCAGCATTTTGGATTTTTTTAAATACACACTTCGTGAATTGTACATATCATAATTTATAAAATTATAATGTGCAATAATTAATCAACGAATAGTTTTAGTTTTAAAAATCGAATTTAGTGTGATAAAAACTAGCTGGGTTATTGTCTTGGCCACAAATTCGTTTTCTCCTTCATAGGCTTGTGAGTGTGTAGCAGATTGTGGCTAGAGAGGAACAGAGTATATTGCCTTCCACTTGCCTCTTGGTACGCCATTCCTGGCGCTCTCAACCCTCCGACGTGTCGTATCCGATATTCCGGGTATTGATAAAATAATGAGTGCATTATTAACTCGGCTTAGCTCCACGAAGGGTGGTTCTGCGGCAGTAATGTAATGTGTGCCGGCATGCGAGCACGCACACTAACACCCTTAAAAAGCTTGTAAACGTGCACAAGTCACGATATTAATTTTACTCCGAATGCTCAATTCGAATAGAATTTAAAGGAGCATTTTAAGGCAACAATCACTACATTTCTTTTTCTTTTATTTACGAATCATTGTACATTCTTATAGATAGATATTTCTTTTCTGCTTTAGATTTTTAGGTAAATAGGGTATCGATACATTTATACATACAACAATGCAACTCCATTATTCATATAGAAAATCTTCTGTAAATACCTAAATATTTTTTTGGAACAGCAAGACAAATATCCGGTTTGGTTGTACGAGTTGTCCTCTATTTATTTCTAAGGGAGCTTTTTAACACAATGGCTTCGATATCGATCCATCATTGACTATATTGATCGAAAAGAATAGTGTTCCCAGACTCGATGTTGATTGGACGAAACCAGCTTGGTCCTCTAGAAACAATACTGTACTTGGTCCAAATCCTTAGGGTGCAGTCACATAGTCTTGAATAGTGAAATTGTTACTTTACCCGCGCGCCGGGTAAATGTAACAAAATTTTTATAACAACGAATCGTGGAGTGGTATTTATAAACGAAATCAAATAAAATTTTAGAAAACTAGTGACGTGGAAATATGAAGCGTATATTTATACACAGCAGTGTGGGAAACAGGAGCTGTTCATTTTTGTTTCCTGAAAATGGAATTCTATGGTTATGGAATCACAATGCGTCCAGTAATTATGTTCGACCCTCACAATTGCTTCATTGTACCTCACACACTTCAAGATAATTGATTTTCGAAAATTGACAGTTACTAGCAACTTGCATTAGTTTTATTTATTACTTATTGATTTGACAATAGGATTAATCACCTTCACTACGAATTGTAGTCGTGTTTATCAACCCTAGGATGATAAATGGTTTACTAATTTCAATTTTGTCGTTATTCTCGTCAGTAAATGACTGAAAAATTATTTTATCTTTAAGGATAAGATATTTATTCTACAATTTTTACCACATTACACCAAATTTCTATTATCGGGTGCCAAATCGTTTATAATTTATCGCACCACACAGGAATTTATATCAGAATTATATTTCCGGGCAGGAAAAATATTATACCTGAAATATATTGACAGGGGTATTTATAATTGTCTGGCTAGAAGGTATTCTTAGGTTAGAGGAAAGCTCTGGAAAACAAGTGAGGCATATACTTAGGGGTGTTGTATGGAAAGACGTGAGGGTATTCTATACATGCATGCGTTATATTGATCTCAAACGCAACACTGAGTGCGTGTCAGCGCGAAACTGCACATTCTCCCTCTCCAATTCACCTTTTACTTTGCTCGTTATTCACCTTACATTCATGCATACAAACTGTGTGCAATTAAATATTCTTCATTTTAATACAAATCGCTTCAAAAATCTCTTTCGCGATTAACTTAAGATTTTCAATTCCCCTGTAGCTAGGGAGTCTAAGATCATGCCGATAAATCTTCCTTCGTGACATTAATGTCGCGGTTGACACAAGGGTTTACTAAAAAATTACCTAGATAAGCCCTAAGCGCCTTCATTTCCTGTTTAATGACACCAGGAACAGAGGGTTATAGTCATTTGGAGCCCCGAGTATGGTTGGAATAATAAAATATTTATACTGTAATGAATATAAAATATTTACTATAATGAAAAGTGGTTGCATTAATCAAACGGATGAAAACATTATAAAACACAAAAAAAATAGAGTGAAGATTATTTTTGTGTATAATGAAACGAAAAGATTAAATTATACAGGGTGTCCCGTCTTAAGACGAACATGTATGCTGCCGGTATTTGTCAAATGCAGCAATTAAGCCTAAATCTAGGTTTTTCGGCAGCCTGCTGGTTAAAGTCACATATGAAATAGAAAAAATTGAATCGAAAAGACCTTTACCACTTTTCGAAATTATGAGCCGTTCCAGAGTTATGACAATTTGAAGTTGGCCAATGGCAAGCGAGTTAGATATCCATCCCCTCTACGATGACGATCGCTCAGCTGAGCGGTACCACTGGAGACGTTACGCTGCGTCCTGATTGGTTAACTTCGAATTGTCATAACTTCGGAACGGCTCGACATTTTAAAAAGTGGTAAAAGACTTTTTTATTTAATATTTTCTATTTTATTTATGCCTTTAATATGTTCGCCTTAAGGCAAGGCACCCTTAATTTGAAAATTTTGACTGCATTCTAAAAAGCCATTAAATGTCATCTACGAGGAATGGAAAATTGAAATGTCATGCTATCAAAATTCCGTTGAAAGAAAGGAAGAGTAAAAGGATTGAAGATATAATCTTTCCTAAAAGTTGAGAGAATATTTAGGGAATGGGGGAAAATGATATGCACTATGAGATGATATGCAAGGATATTACATTCCAAGCAGGTTCTTGGATGCTGTGTAAGGCTTAAGATAAGTAAGTAGCAGGTAGCAGGTGTTACATCGGCGCGATGGAAGGAAAAGATATGGTAGGTTCTGAAAGACATATTGCCAACGTTTACCGGCAGGTAGAGAAAAGCTTCAGTGAAATCAGACATAACCGATCGAGCTTCTCCACAAGAGTGCCGCCGTTTGAACCTCAGCTAAATACGATCTATCGCTTTTCGAATCGGCTTTGTCAGCGCTCACAAAGCAGATTGAATTCTTCATATCCAAAGGCTGCTGTCGCACGATACGGCTATTCTCGTCAATTCCTTAAACCATCCTCGGACCACTTTCAATTCTGACTTGCCCATTTTAATCGTGTGACAGCCACAAGCTAAAGAACTATTTAGTACGCTTTTCTTCAGTTACAAAAGACCCCCAAATTCAGAAGTCATTTTAAAATGACATTTTTCAGTTTTGCTTGAATGAAGAAAGTTAAAAACCTCACAAGTAAGTCATCTTATTTGTATCCTTTTCAAAAATTTCCAGAGGCTTATTTTGAAAAGAGAGGATAATTTCTTGTAGTGAAGAAAGTGTGTATAATTTGTTGCCAATTGAAGATCCTCCATAGATATCAACGATTGCCTGAAGCGTTATTAAGTTTAAAAGTATAACCCCGACAGTTTGAAAATTTTCTTTTTAATGAGACAAACTTTTCTCGTGCTACTTGCGATGTTCTGGAATTCACTTAAAATTCCTTAACTTGTTCAGTTGCGGGAATCAACTTCACAAACTGTTTCGTACAGAGTACCTAAAATTTAAGAGCATCCTTGAAATAATTTGATTAAAATGTGATCTTGTTTTTATATCTGTGATTCCCAATAACTTTTTTTATTTTTTGTACGACTTCTAACTGGTTTTTCCATTTGGCTCACATTCCATTTAATTTCACTTGAACGGTATTAAAAAAAAAAATTTTAAAATAGAAAACTAAATTTACTTTCTCCGTGAAAAAAACATTGCCTGGAATAATTGATTTCTAAAATTCATTTCAATATTAACACCTGTACTACGAGTACTTTTCTCCCGTTTGCGCAATTACCTCGTTGTAAATTGCGTATCGGGTTTATCGCTTTTTTTCCAACGCTGATAAAATTGAGTCAATCTCGCATCAACCTACCAACCCCTAGTTGGATTTTGGGAATCTGCATAAGAATTGCTCGCAGTTTTATTGGACTTCCAACGCATTTCAGTTTAACAAATTTGTTAAAATATTATTCAGCTGATAAAAAATTGGTGCAAAATTAAATATTAAATTCCCGTGCAATTATTTAAAGATTTTGCCAAGCGCATGCGCAATTCCATTCTATACTACAATGTGGGTTGACTTTGTGATTAATGATTTATAAATTACTTCTCGTGGGAGATACCGAGACGGGAATTACATTGCTTCGCTGTTGTTGAGCCTCATAAGAAAATAGATAGCCTAGTTGACTGATGCCTTGAGATTTGTCGCGCTTCAGAATACCGTTCCCGATGAATGAAACTTAAGCCTTTAAAGTCGCGGCACATCCGTGGAACCCTTCTGTTCAACAATGCAGTAATCAAACTCACCTCTCTGTCTTCTTGAAGAGCACAATACCATCATTTACAGGGTTGGAGACGCGGCCATACTGATTCTAAGCGCCGATCTTTTCCTTCAACAATGAAACCGAAAATCCTGCCGCAAAACATTCTATGAACTGTCTCAGTGCTAACGTTTTCAACTTCTTGTTTCATTTTCAAAGAAAATCGAAATATTCACGGAAACAAACTTCTTGGAATATTCATATTTCTCAATTTTTGACTGAGCAAGAAGAGACTGAGCAAACTCTTCAGTTTAGGATAATACTGTTCAGTAACAGTATTTTCAGTGAATTTTACAAGAATATAGGATTCCTGTTGCTTCGCAAGAATGAAAAATGTAAATAGGGAGATGGAAATTACAAGGGCCGTATGAATCACAATTAATTAATTGAACAGAAGTACGAAAGTGAGTCAGTACTCGACCCGATGCTGAATAAGATAATCTCAATTTTAGAGAAACATTTTAATTTTATTTAATTTAACCAAGTGTAGAGTGACTTCAAATTAATTATAAAATTGCGTGTAAAATTATCATTATAAAAGAAACTATTTGTGAAACATGTAGAAACTCTGTGATTAATGTGACAAAAGATTTAAAATATAAATCTTATTAAGAATTTGACAGTGTTTGATTTATCTCAGTCCTTCTCATATCATGCTAAAATAAACAATAAATAAACAACAAAATTGAAGTATTGTTTAATGCGATTATTCAATTCCTTTTATCCTTATTATTATTATTATTATTATTACTATTATTATTGTTTTATTATTATTATTATTATTATTATTGTTTTATTATTATTATTATTATTATTATTATTGTTATTATTGTTATT
>WNHD01001024.1:0-22213 GCA_011057455.1 Ganaspis sp. Gsp50
TTACGTTTTTTCTATAGAGATACTTCTTACATAAAGTGCGTAAATTTTTACATTTATAGGTCAGCAAATGCCCGTGCAAAAAGTCTATAAAGTATAATCCTGCAAAAATTGCTAAATATTTCTTTCCGTGTAGGCTTGCGCGTTTTTGTTCAACTTTAAACCGCAATAACTCCTATTCTACTAAAAAATTTTAAAAACGAAAATACTTTTCGATTCTATTTTTTTCGTTAATAATTTTAAACTAAAATTTGGTCTT
This sequence comes from Ganaspis sp. Gsp50, assembly GCA_011057455.1. NCBI lineage: Eukaryota > Metazoa > Arthropoda > Insecta > Hymenoptera > Figitidae > Ganaspis > Ganaspis sp. Gsp50. Next base: position 257 of record WNHD01001024.1, read on the forward strand.
TTTCATTATTTTAGAACTATCGAAATTCAATCTATATTTAATTAATCAAAAAGTCTCTACAATGTTTAAAATTTAAAAAGAACAATTGAAACGTTTAAATTTGCAAAAGCAACGCAAAATAAAAAAACGAACGGTAAATAATGCTAATAAAAAGATATTAATTTCAAGATAAGAACATCTAAACAATAAATCAAAAAGAATAAATATTATTTAAAAGACTGGATATTTTTGCTAATCACAATTGCACGGATTCTTGAAAAAGATTCGGTCGCTGACTTGAAATGGTAGAAATTTTTCTATAAATGTTTTGCATCTTGGTCTATTAAACTAATTCATTGTCATTACCAGATTGACTCGAATAATTCGGCATTTCAATCCCGATCGTTGATCATTTGAAGGATCCAGTGTAATTATTCTCGGATTAGGTTAGGCATTAGACCAAAATGGGTCTATGTCGAACTCGCAGTCGAAATAGAACTAGTAGTTGGAAATGAAAACGCTCAGCTACAAAGCGAGATCCCATCGACCACTCAAATCCGATGAGAAACGTCCACTTTTGTGCAATTTGATCGGATTTTGGGTGCAATTTGCATCTCGAACGGCTTTCGAAAGATTTGCATTTCCATCGGGTTTGTTCACGAATCCCTTTTCTTCGGGACGGGACCATAATCGGTCATGTGACTCGCGACTTTTGTAAATATTATCCTTCGCGTCGCGAAATGACAATTTCCATTTTTTCATTAAATTAGTATTCTAATTTATCAAATCACTAATCAACAAAACAAAAGAAAATCTGCCAAAAAGTTTTTAATTCGCAATCATATTTTTTTAACATTACCAATAATTTTTAAAATCAATTTTTTCAGTATTATTATTTTCGATTGTTTTTATTATTATTATTAAGTTTCATTACCATTATTACATTTTTCTATTTTACCTATTTTTGTAATTCAACGAAAATGACAGCACTGTCAAAATTAAGTCAAACTATCAGGACGCTTTCATCTAGCGAAAAATACAAGTATCTTCGAACGCTGAAAGATCTGAGAAAATTGACCGAAGAAGCAAAACTATACAAATAAAAAGTGAAAAACACCATTCAAATGTCTAAAAATTCAAGTCGAGTAAAATTTTCAAATAATTTAAATAAGATCCCCAAAACTAAAAGAATATCAATAAACTGAATCAAAAAGTCCGTTACCATTTTTTAAAATTTGTAGTCGTTTAGAAGTTATAGCAAATTAAAGTTAGCCAATTATGTGCGGGCGGGCGTAAAGCAAGCAGACACAGCCGCTAGACGCATGCGCTTACTCTCGGCGAGCTTCGCTAGGCTTACGCATAGTTTATCAACTTTAAACAGCAATATCTGCTAAACGCCTAAAATTTTTAAAAAACGGAAAAGGACTTTTTGTTTTCCATTCTCTATTTACAATTTCAATACTTTGGTATTACAGTCTCCGACAAAAATATAAAAATTTGTTTCGTAAATGCTTGAATTAAGTGTCCAATTAATTTCTGACAGTACTGGTCATAATTAATAAATTACTTCTTTTTACATTGAATGCAAATTTATAAAAATAAAACAATCGTTACCGAGGGGGGATAATTTCAAGACAATTTTTCTCGGTCACGACTTTTTGATTACTTTGGAATTTAATCATTAGCTGAGATTGGTAATAATTCCGGCAGTAAATGCGCTTGCGACTTTTTTTAATATCTTCGAAACTGGAGAAAGATCTTTATTAACGACGACCCTTGTACGAAAAGACAAATAGCTGGTGGTCGGCCACTCAGGGAGGGGTAGTAATTCCTTCGATGCTTTACCGATCCTCTCCTTCGACCATTCGCCATCCCATTTATTTCCTCCATTCAGTCATGTTTGTTTGCTCCCTTATTTCCGTTCTTTTAATTTCTCTTTATTCGTCTCGCCAAATTATTCGGATTTGCGTTTATAATCTTTTCAAAACAAAAGAAAAATTACAATGTTCACAAAAATCGATTTTATCAATGTCATCATCATAAAATTGAAAATTCTCTTTATTAAAAACCAAATTTTCAACAGAAAAATTGAAAATGAAACAATATAATTTTAAAAGGTTAAAAATTTCGAAATCTGAGATAATGAAAAATGAAATTGATGAAAAGTTGTAAAGAATTTAACAATAAAAAGGAAAGCGAGGAGAAATCAATCAAGGGCGAATCGAAAAAGAGAAAAGTAATAGGAACCTTAGGAAAGGATTTGAGACTAAAAAGCATGGTAACACAAGTACCAGACGAAACTGCGACTCGTATCCCTTTTTTGCTTTTGAAAATAATTGTGCTCGATCGCGAATTTCTTTGGGGTGGTAGATGATTCATAATATAATGTATAATGTTTTTCGGACGTTGGCTCTTCCCGAAAACGACCCTCCGTCATCAAACCTCCTCCCTTGCCTTTTCCTCCAGATATGCTTTTATATCTTGAGCTTTCCCCCTCGTTTCTCGCTTTTCAATACTGATTTCGAAAATACATCACTTTCCTATCTCACCACTTGTTATGAATGGTTCACGAGGCATGGCCGTAGAAATTTAGAAGCATCTTTTTCTCCCTTTACAGAATCCTCCAAAGTCTGAAAAACATTTTTTAGAATCTCACAATCCGGATTTTTGAACACTCGAACTGAAAAATGGTTCTAGAAAATAATCCATTCGGAAATTATTGGTTTGAGAAAAATTGATGATTAGTTGCGTGTAGAGAGGCAGAAAGTTTATTGCGCGAGACGCTGAAAGTGTAAGAAAAGTGGGAGAGGTGGATCGTAGGGTGGGGACTAGAAAATGAGACAGAAGAGACGCTGTCTTTTTCAGACGCATTTCCTCAATCTGAGCGTTGCAGAGGAGGAGCGAAATGGTAGAGTGGGGAGTAGAGAGTGAGACAGACGCGACGCTGTCTCTTTCCGATGCACCTCCCCACTCTGAGCGTTGCAGAAGCAGAGCGTCGGCTTAGAGTGGGGTATAAAGAGAGACAGGCGGCGCTGTCATTTCTAGACACACCTCTCGGCGCGTCGCAAGGGCGGAGCGTACGGTCAGAGTGGGGAAAAGATAGTGAGACAAGCGCGACATTATCTCTCTCATTGCCAGACGCCTCTCCCCTCTCTGCACTTATGGGGAGGTGCGGCTGACGAGAATGATAACGTCATTTCTGTCTTACAGAAATTCCCCACTTTGACTCTACGCACATCTTTTTAACCGCGTACCGTGCACTACTGCAAATTTTTTTTATACTATAAAAATTGTACAATTATTATAAAATTAATAAGTATGAATAATTTTAAAAAAACAACAAACTGTCATTTAAAAACTCGACGAAAAAATCTAAGAAATTTCATTTTCTTTCTAGTAATTTTAAAAGTTAACTAATTCGTAAATTATTATTATTACATATATTATTATATTTTTATTATATATATTATTATATTATTATTTTGAGTTAAAAAATGTTTAGAATTAAGGTAGAAAATGGTGTCAATTTAATCCAAATGGTTTATAATACGAGAATAATGAAAAAAAACAAGTGAAACGAAATCGCGGAAATTTCATTTAATGGTTGGGGGCGGAGTTTACGTTAGTAACGCCTCAAGGTCTGGGAGGTGAGTGAGAGAGGTATCGCTGCTTCTCGCTCACTCTCTTCTCCCCACTTCCATATTACTGCGTGTTATCACGTGCATAAGACGCATGCGCAAACCTCGCTTACTTTCTACACGCCTCTTGAGAACGAAAAGACGTACTTTCGAGCGGGTAGGTCAAAATAATCATCTAGTAAACCTGAAAAAAGCAAAAATTCAAAATTTAACCAAAAGTGGACGAAAAAAATAATGAGGGTGAGGTCGCAGTTTCTCTGGTATCACGCTTTCTTCTAGCACTTACTCGTAGTTGACAGTAGTGTGTAGTGTCTCAGTAGCTTTTTAAAGTTTGAAAAAGAGAATGTTTTGTCTGAGATTGCAAAAAGTAAAGATTAAGAAGCAAAAAATAAAATAGGGACTTAGGGGGTTGGTGGTACTTTCAGGTGCCTTGGGACTACCGACCCTCACTACCGGAGACACATCACTTCACAGCTATTCGACAGAGTACAGAATCATTCCCGAACAATGAGCCCCAAAAAGCGAAAGTCGCACCACGACGATTGAGAGTCGCTCTGCGATTCACTGATGACCGATGATTTTACTGCATAAATGTGTGGGAGTTACAGAACGAAACCGGAAGGATCAATTAAAATTCCACACGACAAAAAAAACGAGCGTTCGTGGACCAACTTTCGTTTCCGGGCCTGAAATTTTAGGACACACTGTGCGTTCCAGAGGCCAATTGTACATAAGTTTCATACACACAGCGAGATTAAGAGTGACATGACCACCACAAACATCGATTCAAGAAAAAAATTAGTCAATAAATTACAAAAAAGAACTTGGCGAGATCGACGAATTTTTTTTGTTTTGGCTTCTTTTTCATTATCCCTTTTTTATACTTTTCAGTTTTTTAGCCCATCAACAGTTTATGTGACTTTTTCTTTTTCATGCCAATTGCGAGGGAAATTTACCTGGGGCACGAAAATTTAATTTTGATCACAGTTCAAATTGCCCTGATGGTAAATTCATTTACACGAATATTTTGAAAAAATAAGAAAGAAACCAATTCAAATTAATTTTTTTCATGAAAATCTCAAACAGAAAAATTTTCCCGGTCACGGAGAATCGAACCCCGGAGTCTCACAGCTACGAGTCCGGTGGGCTAGCCACCGAACTATCTGTTCTATTGAAAATAGAATCAATCTATCGTGTATTGAATACGAGGACAAAGATTCAAGACAAGAATTGCTAACTTTTTTTGTAATTTTTGTTTATAATAATTGATACGATTGTAAATTCAGTTTTTTGAATTGTTGAGAATCTGAATTTTAATTTTGTGCCTTTGGATCTAGATTTTACAGCAGATTGAATATTGCGGATCAAAGTTTCGTTTTGTAAGGTTGAGTTATCGTATTTTACGTTAATTACCGTAACGTGTTACTGTGGAACGCAATAAATCCTCGGTTAACGTTAGCTAGTAGAACCCATCAGGGGCTTTATTGTGAAGTTCCACTTTTACCAGAGTAGCTTTTTCGTTTCGCAATATCCCGTAAACTTTGCATTTTTGTCCCCCGTTCTTTCGTTTTTTAAGGCGATCTTTTTTTCAGCGACTCAATTCGATGAAGCACTTCGTATGCTTAATTTGTCAATTTGAATACGGCTGACACATTTTCATACATATTCATTCGCGTTAGCTCGTTACGGATTTTCCTTATTTCTTGTTTAAATTCATTTCCGCTTTTCTGTGGTTTCTATCTTTTCTACAATTTCTAGCTTTTATCCTCTCTGACTTTCTTTTTCAGGTGTTGATTCATTGTATTTGTATATTTCCCCAGTCTTATTCTATCTTGATTTTTTTTTCTATTCTGATTTTTTTGTAAATATTCCTCTATATTCTATTTTTGTTTTTAAATCATTTGTCTTCTTTCGTCTCTGGTTTTTCATTTTATTTATTTTCTAGTTTGAGTTTTTTTGTTTTTATTTGTCATTGTTTTCATTCGTTTTTATTGTTTTATTTGTTTTTGTTTGTTTTTATTTGTTTTTATTTGTTTTTTTGTTTTTATTTGTTTTTATTTGTTATTATTTGTTTTTGATTGTTTTTATTTATTTTTATTTGCTTTGATTTGTTATCATATCTTTGTATTCCTTTTATTTGATTTTACTCTTTTTACTTGTATTTATTGCATTTTTTTATTTTTATTATTTTTATTGTTTTTATTCTTTTTATTATTTTTATTGTTTTTATTCTTTTTATTATTTTTATTGTTTTTATTCTTTTTATTATTCTTATTGTTTATTATTCTGACCTTTGTTTTTATTTTTTGTGCATTCTTTTTGGTATCTATTACATTTTCCTTGTATTTCATTTTACGTTCTTGTTTGTCCGAACAAAGTGTGAACACACTTTCAAATTTCTGTCAACAGATAAACTGATTATGAGTAGATTATTAATTTTAAAATTTCATTTTATAATTTTTTTAATTTTGACGTTATTTTATCTTTTCTTAATTTTTCAATTTTAAGAATAATGTTGTTGTCTGAAATTCTGTTTCTAACTATTTTTCTCAAATATTTTGTTAAATTTTTTATTTTTCCTACTATTTTCACGTTTTTGGCTCTCCATATATTTTTCTCTCATTCCTATTGTGTACATAAGGAGAAAAGGATGAAAAGAATTGTAAATATTAGTATCGCGGAAAAGAGACGAAGAAACTGGGTAACTTTAAGTACGAGTCCCTCGAGCGCCTTTTGCGTCACTTTCGAGGATTTACGATACGAAACGGGCGATATACAACGATATTCGAGAACTCGCGGATACAAGTGCATAAATACGTTTGCGTGCGTGAAGGAACGTGAAACTCGTCTTTCGTTTGTGAAGCGGCTCAAAAGTTTCAAATCAGAGGAGACTTTAAAACTTTTCAATTGGAAATTTTTTCCAAATTATCAGAAATAACCGAGTGGACTAAATTTTCACAACCAGAGCAATAAAGCAATATTCTTTATTGAAGATTTTTAAATTTATCTGATATAAATGAATTTTTTTCATTCATTTTCTTTCATACGCAGAAAAATATACAGGAATTCGTAGAAATTTGGTATAGATTTCCCAAGAAACTTCTTCATAGGAAATCGTGGAAATTCCGTAATGAAATTCTACAAGAGTTTTTATAAAGGAGTTCGTAGAATTTAGGTATAGAATTCCACAAGGAATTCCTATATAAAGGTTCATAGTAATTCCGTATAGAATTCCGCTGGGATTTCCGTATAGAAATTCGTACAGATATTATGTAAAATTCCTCTGGAATGTCTATATAAGATTACATAGAAATTCTGTGCAGATTTCTGCTGAAATGCCTTTACAGAAGTTCGTAAAAATTTCGTATAGAATTCAGTAGGAATTTCTGTATAGAAATTCGTAGAAATTCTTCAAAGAATGCTCCTAGAAGTTCTACATAATATGAGTTCATAGAATTTCCGTATAGAATTTCCGTACAGAATTTTGCATGAATTCTGCAAAAGTTTCTTTACAGGAGTCAGTAGAATTTCCGTATAGAATTCCGTAGAAATTTTTGTATGGGAATTCGTAGAAGTTCCGTAAAGAATTCTACTAGAGTTTCTACATAGGAGCTTATAGAATTTCGGAAGGATATCTGTATAGGAATTCGTAGAAATACCGTATGGAATTCCACTGAAATGTCTATATACGATCACATGGGAATTCTGTATTAACTTTTACAGGTAATTCTGTATAGGAGTTTGTGGAAATTTTCTATAGAATGCCGCAGAAATTTCTGTATAGAAATTCGTAGAGATGACATATATAGAATTCAGCACGAATTTCTGTATGAAAATACAAAAACATTCTGTAGTCTTCTGTAGGGATTTGTATATGGGAATTGGTAAAAGTTTCTTACAGAATTGAGCGGGAATTTCTTTCTAAGAAAGCTTAGAAATTCCGCATGAAATTCCATAGGAACTTCTTATACGAACATTCTACTTGGATATTCTATATAAATTCCACAAATATTCTGCATATATTCCAATTGAAAATTTTATAGGAAAACAAGTTAGGAATTCTACAATAAATGTACAGAATTTTTTATGCAGATTTCACAGAACTTCTGTGAAAATTCTACAAGGATATTCTGTAGAAATTCCACAAGGAAATTCTGTAGAGATTCCACAAAAAAATTCTGTGGGAATACTGCAAGGAAATATTACAGTAATTCCTTTGGGAATGTTTTGAATTGCGTATGGCAATTTCAAAGAGAATGTAAAATTGTATAATTTTATAATTTTTATCAGAAAATTTTCGACTTGAAATAAAATTCAGGAAATAAAATTAAAAAAGTGTTTTTCCTAATAAGCGTAATTATATGCGAAATCATTATAGCAGTTTATTATTTGCATAAAAAGAAATAACTGATTCGAAATAAGTCGTTCGTTTGCTTGTATGTTTGATGATAAACTCATTAAACTCTCTAATTTAAAATCCTTCAATTAATCGCACTTTTCACTCTGATTGTGAAATTTTACAAAATCGTTCGCCGCCTCGTATGAAACACCCAACTTTCCATGTACAGTTAATCTATAAATACGGATTTGCATATAAATAGAATTATACAAATTCATTAATATTGAAAACTATAAAGAGAAATTATGGAAATTATGCATAAGTAAAATAAAATTTATTTAAATTATGCATATTTAAGAAAATGTTAACTAATTTGCGTATACAAAAAATCAATAATTTACCTGCATGTAAAAATAAATTATGAAATAATAATAACAATAATAATAATAATAATAATAATAACAATAAATTATTATTAATCATAAGTTATTGAAATTGGCTTTAAAAATAAGTCATTTATTGTAACTATGAAAATAAACAATTATATAAATACAAATATAAAAACAATTAATTTTAAATATGAAATAAGTAAAAAAAATAATAAGTTACTAAGTACGCCTGTATTAAAATAAATTTTGAAAAATGCATGTAAAAATAATTAAATACGCATTCAAAGATAAGCCATTAAGTATGCGTATAAAAATAATTGATTAAATATGACCATACAAATAATTGATGAGAGCATAAAAATAATTTGTAAGAGCATGAAAATAATTTATAAAAGCATACAAATAATTTATTAAATATGCGCAAAAAGTAAGTTACTTACAAAATCCGTATAAGTTATTAAAAATGCGTATAAAAATAAGTAATTAAATAAGCGTATAAAAATATACAATTAAACACGTGGATAAAAGTGAGTAATTAAATAAGTGGATGAAAATAAGTCATTAAGCATGTGAATAAAAATAATTAAATATGCGCATAACAATAAGTTATTAAAAATAAAGGTCACTAAATACGCTATTAAAATTAAGTTATCAAATATGCTTTAAAAAGTAAGTTAGAAAATCTGCATACAAAAATAATTTATGAAAACTGCATATAAAGTGAGTTTATGAAAGCTGCACTTGAAAATAAAATTCTGAAGGCTTGGTATATAAAAATATATTATGGAAACTGCACACAGGGATTAAATGAAGCTGAAGAAAAAATGACATGTGATCGTAAATGTAATGGTGTTTTTGACGAAATTTGTTATTAAAAAAATAGATGTGTCTCAGTCATTCTCTTCTTACCTAATTTTTTAACAATCGTCTATTAACTCTGATAATATTTATACTTCACTATTTCCCTTATCGAATAAGTTTTAAAATATTCTGCGTCTCTTGATCCGTCTTTTTATGGAAAAGAAAATTTATTACGGGATTACGTACGTGTTTTTATTATAGGCTAATGCACATAAAACTTCTATTAATTAAGAATATTAACATATTATTTGCATAAAAAGAAAATATTCTAAACGCAAATAATTTATGCTCAAAGTTTGTTATTTATACCTTGAAGTCTACTTTTGTTTATTGCTAAATAATCAAGAATAGTAATCTTTTTTAAGGATTCAATCTTGAAAAAAAAATCGAGAATCAGTGAATATGTTATAAAAAATAGTTTTAATGAATAAATTATTATTTTGTGAATAAATTAAAACAAATATTCAGGAAAGAAATCTCATTTGTGAGACGAAATATATTGTGTGATTATTGAATTAAAAGTAAAGTTTGTTCTATTAATGCGAATTGTAAAAAAAAGATGTTCATTTTTATTCTCGAACCAAAAAATTGCCTTTCTTTGAAAATGCATATTTTAGATTGATTTGTGACAAAATTATTAATCGTAATTTATTCTTCTTTATGTGCGTTAACCTGAAATTATTAATCGCTTTAAAGTTTCAACTGTAACTTTATTTCGCGTGCAAAGATTTTATAGCAACAATGTGAAATTTGAACACATTTTATTCCGTGGAAATTCCATAGAAATTATACAGTATACATTTGTTTTCAGCAATTCCACGAAATGACCACGGAGTTCACGCGGAATTTCCACTGAACATTTACTAACTTCCAGCTTAATATTTAAAAAATATTCCGTGGCATTTCTATAGAATTTCCACAAAATTTCCGTGGAACGTTTATGGAAGTTACATGGAATTTCTACATCAATTTTCGAAATTTATACGAAATTATCATCGATTCTCTACGGAAATTCCAAGTAAATTTCTATACGCTTTTTTTTTTAATAACCACGAACTTTCTAAACAATATTGTTTTAAACTTTCTACGGAATTATTATTCAACATTTAAGCAATAAGATATCCGCAGAAACTACAATTCAGAGAAATTTAAACTCAATCATTTTTTATCTTCCATGGAATTTCTGTAGAGATTCTACAGTCTACGTCAATTTACGTACACATACGTACTCTAACTTACCTTTACGTAAATTGCCGTACTGTTACGTAATTTGACGTACTTCAAATACGCACTTTTACATACAACGTAATAAGTCTGACTTACTTTTACGTACTTTTACGTACTTTTACGTACATCTGAGTACTTCTGCGCACACTTATGCACTTTTACATATTTTCCGTACTTCTAACTTACTTTTACGTACTTTGACAGATGTTTACGCACTTCTAAGTACTTTTACGCATTCTTATGCACTTATACGTAATTCTAACAACCCTTTTGACTTTTACGTTTTTTACGTACTTCTATACGCTGTTTTATACTTGTACTAACCGTTACACACTTCTAATTACTTCTACGTACTCCTACGCAGTGTTACGTGCTCTTTCGTACTATGACGTACTATTACGAATTTTGACGTACTATTACGTATTTTTACGTACTTTTACGTATTTTAACGTACTTTTACGTATTTTGACGTACTTTTACGTATTTTGTCGTACTTTTACGTTTTCCTACGTACTCTTCCATACTATTACATATTTTGGTGTACTTTTACGTGTTCTTACGTACTTTTACGCACTCTTACACACTCCTACACACTTTTACGTGCTTTTACGTATATTTACGCACTCTTACACACTGTTACGTACTTTTACATACGTCTACGAGTTTTGAAGTACATTTAATCACTTGTTCGTTTCTGCGTGCTCTTACGACTTTTACGTTCCTTGAAATACTTTTACTTTTTTTAAGTACTTGTACATATTCTTACTCAGTTTTACTGACGTTTATAAACCCCTACGTTCTTTTGTGTACTATTACATACAGTTACGCATTTTTACATACTTTTCCTTACTTGTAAGTACTTTTACGTACTTTTACATACTTCTAAAACATTTTTGCTAACTTGCTATTAAAATTTCTACTAAATTTCTAATTTCTACTAAATATCAAATGCTGCTAAATTTCTGAAATTCCACGAAAATGCTACATAGCTTTTGCAGAATTTCTACGGAAATTATTTTATACGGAATTTTTACTGACTTTGTACAGAAATTCCACGAAAGTTTTACAAATTTGTCTCGAATATTTACTGAACTTGTACAAAGTTTTTACACAACGTCTATGGAAATTCCACATAGTATCTCTACGGAATTTTTCCAAAATTCTTGTTTCGTTTTAACAAGCAGTTGTATGTAACATTTTTGAATACTAATCTATACGTGTAATTCTATAGAATCTTTTCACGCTTGAAAATGGTAAAAGTGTAGAAATAATGTTGATTTTAAAGCGTGTTAGCCACGTATATTGCGGCAGTGCATGTGAGAGAAATTCTTGACATAGAAGTTGCAAAAAATGTTCACAGACGCATGGCTGGCAAATTCACTGGTCCTACGACAAGCAAAGCGTCGACTGCCTCTACCCCCATTCCATTAGGTACTGACAAAATACAATAGACACCGAGTCATTGCACCGAGAGTCAAATCGAGAAGCACATTCAATCGGCTTCTTTTAAATTGAAATGAAAATATATTTCAAAAATTGTCTGTGAAATACACAAAAAGAAAGAAAAAAAGTACTGCTTATCTTTCTCTCTTTGTTCACCTGTCTTATTATCGATAAATTGTATACCAACAAAAGCGCACGTCCGAATTTAGGATGCCCAATGGCAAGGCTTCAAGATTTTCCTTATTTTTCAACTGACATTTCAGGGTTTACAATTTAAGGAAAAATTCTTTAAAAATTAAGGGAAAATATTTTTAAAATTAAGGGAATATATTTTAAACTTTACATTTAAGAGGGAAACGAGGATTCTTGAAAGTTATTTGTAATGCTTTTTTTAAATTGTTGTTAATTGATAATATAATTACCAGTATAACGGGAATTAAGTTAGGTTGTTTAAAAATTATTTGCTCAAGCCTACTTGTAAGGAATAATGTTGCGATAAAGCTTTAATAGAAACAATTAAACAGTCATGAGAAATCGCAGATCTACTGAACAGTTGAGTAAAATCTACCAAAAGTGTTTTGAAAAATGTTTCTCTGAATGGTAGTAATTATTTTCAATTGTGTTCTTATGTTTTAAATTATGCACGAAATCAATATTGTAATAACTATAGGAAAGAAAGTCCTCATTTGATTAAAAAACATTCTACCTTATTTTGGACGATTTCACTTCAACTAAGGAAATTTATAATATTTTTAAAACAATTATCACAAAGATTACTTAGTTTTTGATAAAATAAGCTCTATCTGAAGTATTTACATCACATGTGTTTTAATCAAAGGTTCGAGCTCCAAAATCTCAAACTGCAGAAAAAATCTACGAAAACTTAACTCATTTTTTCGTTCGTAACTCAAAAACTAATCAACATTTTTTAAGTCCCTTTGGCTTTAATTACAAAGGAGATTCCAAAGATTGTAAATGCTTAGTTTCATATTTTTACTGAAATTTTTTCGGCTTAGGGAAAGCCTTAAATTCGAGAGCCGAATTTTAGCCGTATAAGCATATTGGGCGCAGAAACTAAATTCACGTTTTCGCTCGTAGCTCAAAAAATAATCAACATTTTTTTAGTCCCTTTGGCTTTAATTACAAAGGAGATTTCAAAGATTGTAAATGCTTAGTTTCATATTTTCACTGAAATTTTTGCGGCTTAAGAAAAGGCTTAAAGTTGAGAGCCAAATTTTCGAAAAATTGCTGGATCTTTTAGAACACTTCGGATTTACGAAATGTCTCAATTTCTATGTCATTACGTGTTGTTACAATATTACATTATGTTTCAAAATTAAATCGTGCGTCCAAATTGATTGAGCTCCATTAACAGAGATAGTAATAATACAGTAACAGAAATAATCTTTCAAACACTTGGGTACATTTTACAACAGCCGACATTAATCATACTTGACAAAATTAAACGACAATTTGCGTTTTCTCACTGTGTGAAATTTCGAAGTGAGCCTTGCCGACAATTTGTCAGTTAAAATACTCTCTTTCAGTAGTTGACAAACTAGTACGAATGTAGTGAATAAAGAAAATTGAACAGGATAATTCTTGATCGGGAAACCGAGCTGCTACGACAAATAATCTAGGTTTTAATGTAGAATTAGATGAATCTTAGCTGTTTTGAGATAGAGACTCACGCGGAGGTAATTGACGAGTAATTTTGACAGAGAGTATAAAATCTATAACTCGGTAATCGCTCTCTTCCTTGTCCCTCAATTCTCCCTTTCCTCAACCTCTCTTTTACACTTTGTGAATTTCTCTTTTTCTGTCACACTATTTTCTGCCTCCCAGTCTCTAAAGTAAGCGAGTTTCTATCGTAGGCGTTGTTCGTAGTTAAGATGTAGTGCGTTACAAGTAATCTCTAAGCAACACCTTTAATCGAAAACAATTAGCGTAGGTCGTACAGCGTATCGATAGGTGTTCTCGGGATTAGGTGAAGTGTTCTGCTGATAGCCAGTTAAACCCTTTAAGCACCCTTCAGTGAATTTAATTAACATCATCACGCTTATCGGCGCTAATTAGCTTTACAATGTATTTTTACATTACCAACCTCGTGCAAATATCCTCGCTAATTTTCAATATCCAAAGTGTGCCTCTCCTTCCGCTTGCAAAATACACTCATAAAAATATGTTACCAGCGTGTATAGTTTTCTCTCTCTTTTTTAAATCGGACTTCTTTTTAACCAAATAGATATTTAGATAAAAAAAATCATCAAGGAAACTGAGACATAATCTTAAAATTTGGATATTGAACCCTCCGAGTCACTACGATTTTTATGAGTCTTCGGAGCCACTACCTGGGTCGTTTTTGTCATGTTGTTTTAAGGCAATGAAAGTGCTTTAAAAATTCGAGAAAATTCACCTGTGTCATTCCTTCACTTGAACGAATATTGATAATTTTAGGGAAAAAAATTGTTTGTATTGAACAAACGAACATTTATAATTTAAAAAAAATGGTTTGCATTGTTTATTATTAAAAAATTGAGGCATCTACGTAAAAATCAGTTTTACTTGAAGAAAAAAAGGAAAAGTCAATATTTGAATACTGAATAACAATTTTATTTGTAGAAAAAGGTAGTGACGCCATCTGCAGTCGTTTTTTTTAATTTTGTAATTTCGCCTGTGTCGTAAACGAACCAGGCAGTGGCTCAGAGGGTTGGATCTAAAAAACGTACAATTAAAATAAAATTTTATATGACCCAATTCGTCTCTGAGAATAAAATCAAATTTAAATTTATTTTCTTGGAAATTAATTTTACAATTGTTTTACTATTATAATTAATTTTAAAAATGCTGTTTGTCGCTTACGAGTAAAATTCATTAAATATGTACCACTCTTTGTTTTATTCACTTTAAAGATTATTAATTTAACAATATGACAAACAAAAATCAATATAAAAAGTTTTAAATAATCTTGTCATTAGATTGCCTATTTTGTAGTCTATCTTGTTATGCGTAAATTATCATGTTAAAAAGATAATAATTTAACATTTGGGATTTTAGTATTAAAAAAAGAAATCAAACTTATTTGTCCTCTAGCGGTATTGATTATCTTTTGTCTCTTTATAGTAATTCCAGGCGTAGGCAAAACGTGCTCTCAGTGCACACTCTAGCGGAGACGATGTTCCCCTTCCACGCGTCGGCACTCGTCTTAGCACGTCTGCCGCTCGCCACGGAATGACGCGCGCAACAGCGAGTGCGGTAAGACGGGGGGATGTCGCGTCGGTGCGTGTAAGGGGATCATCGTCTCCGCCCGAAAGTGCACTTAAAGCACGTTTTCCTCAGGCCTGATTTACTCAATTTTTATTGTTTCTCTACAAGATCAATTTACTATTCTCAGAGAAATCCTACAATTGAATTAAAATAATTATTAATTTTGTAATTTTAAAATTCACCTGCCTTCACTTTTTGTGTGTTCCTTTACTTCGTTTCTGATCCACTTTTTCTGTGGCCATAAATTAGTTAATTTTCTTCATCCAGCTTTAAAAAGTACATAATTTTAGTTTGTGATTAGCCCTTGGTAATATTCTCTTTGGAGAATTGTGCATTTTCTTTGAAGCTTCAACATTTCCGTTCTAAACGTTTTTCTAAACTGGTTATTACATGGCAAAAAAATTCAGTGAGCAATTTTTTTTATAATTTAATAATTTTTTAGTAGGGAGAAAATAATTTTCGCAGCGAAAGGAAAGGAGTTTTTTGCTAGTAGCAGAACGCGGATACCGAGTCCCGCATTCTATATTTCTTATCTGAGCGAATAATACTGGTAACCGTAGAATAAAACCTCCGCCAGGTTAGACGAGAGTATAAAAAGAGTTCTAACCCACGTAGAAGAGTACCACTTTGAATGGAACCGCCCAAGGCCATTAAAAGAATCGTCCCTTTTTTGTCTCTTTCTTTTAGCGGAGACCTTGTTTCAAAATCCCTTTCTGGTCTCCCCTTGCATCTCCCATTTTCGTTCATATCCAATTCTTCGATCTGACCTTCTCAACTTCTATCTTCTCCCCATCCTCTCTAGTTTTTTCCTATTCACCCAAAATGTTCGCAAATGCTGTGATCCGATTTCGTTTCTTATGAGTTAAGTCATCGCTTACGATTAATGTGAATGAGTGGATTATTAAAGTAATAAAAGTGCGGAGTCCGATGTTTGTGAAGGTGTTGAATTTTGAAAAAGTGGAGCGAGCCGCGTATACATGTACAGAGGACGACACGCGTCCGTCCCCGTCCCTCAACGAGAGACGATCGGTTTTCGTGAGATAATTAATGAGATACAAATCAAAGATTAACGATAATTTTTATCTTGTTTACACGAATGCATTACTGGCGATTGTTTGCGAAAGTGAAGACGACGAAAAAATACAAACGAACTACCCATCTGTCCTGAGCTTACATTTGTTATTATACAATGCTTAACAATATTATAATATTTTTATGCGCGCCTATAGTTCGCTCGCGTTACCTTTACCGTGTTACTTTTGCCACCAGAAACTATCTGCAAATTAATTTTTAGATCGAATTGTGCAGTGTTGTTAAAAAGTGAATAAAATGAAATTTGTCTGAAAGATATTCTTGTTTTAGAAATAAATAGAAATAGTTGGTTGGTTATAAATAGAAATTTTGTGAGAATCCAATCCCCACCACCAGTTGATGACAGTGAACTTGTCCAATCACGAGCCTCTTCCCATTCTACTTGGTTCCCCTTCCATTTGTCAAGCTTCAACAACGCGAATTATTTGCCAATGAATCTGTTGAGTGAATATAGAATGCGATTGAATTAACTACTGGCCTGTCTTACTTTAGATACAAAACCAAATTAATATTAAAGAAGAATGCAATTGAATTGACGTCCTCTGCCTATTTTTCAGAATGATTCCTTCATTCATTGAAATCAACGATTCATTCGCTCCAAGATTCATTGACACATACGTCTAGAGCAACTGTCTTTTTGAGACTGAAGCTTGGCTCGAATGGAACCTGCTTTTATGCAGTCCCAGTCAAGTAGCGCATGCTGTTGAGTGGGGTAGCATGCTTGCGCCAATCCTGTCACAAAGGGGCGTAGACTCATCTCCCCTCCGCTCTGTTTAGAGAACCTGCAGGCTTCCTGCAACGCACTGCATAAAATCGACAAATACCTATTGGCTCTCGGTTTCTGAAGACCATTTAACACAACCGAAATGTTCGTCAAATGAAAATGGAATGTGATAAAAAGAACACAAGTATTTTTTTCCTTTACTCACTTCTTCTTTTACTGTATATTATAAAGATTCATATAAAAGTGATGGATTCTGTTTCCAATTATTAAATTTTCAATCTAATTATTTTAAAACAATTCGGATGTTAAAATGGTTTCGTGTTATAAAAAACAGATACTTTTTGGTAATAAGGTAGAAGAGTATTAACAAAGCGATAAATTGTATGGCTCTGAATTAAGGGAAACAATGACGGAGTTAATTAGACGGTATCGAACGGTGAGGTTAACGCAATCGAGCTATAGTTGAATTGTTGCTATTCGTAAGATTGTTGTTATAACGCTGTGATCGCGTGTAGGAATAATTTCCAGCCTTTAAGGAGATTACCGATCGACGTTGCACTCAATTAAAATTTATGGCGCGAAGTTAGCAAAGACGCTATTTCAATGTTAAACGTAAGGCAACCTGAAACCGAATCTTTTAATCAATTGAATTCTCCTTATCTACTCAATGCCCATCCATCTTGTTTATGTCATCATTTTTCCCGGCTCAGAAAATATTTTACAAAGCAGCCACATTTTTCAGATTTCCTTACGTTTACACCAACACTCAAATCGTGATTGGTACGGGGCATTATGCTAGCAAAATTAATTGGCTGATAATAGATGCGAAATTGCATTTTACCAAGTTAGTCCTACAAGCGCGAGAGTTTTGTAAATGATTCTTCGATACTCAATTTACAAGATGTCCGTCGGAGATCGCTCTAAGATCAAAATTGAAAGCTGTAAGTTACATTCGTTACGCTAAAGTGCGCTCAGGCGTATTAAACAAATTGTAATTATTCGCTGAAACTATATCATAAAGATTTTAAGAATTATAAATAACTGAATGTCTGTAATAAATAAAAGGATATCACGGAATCAAAGACAACGAGGTTTGAAAAAGAAAAGTGTTTGACTTTCTTTTGCTGGAGAAAGAAATACGATTTTCTTTCTCACACTCTTTTAGTGACTTACCTGGTAATCCTGATCCTTATTTTCTTTATTTATCTTATTTCTACGCCCAGTGTGGATCACCTGTCAATATTTTCAATGAAGATCATTACTATGAGCCAGGTGTCAACTAACACGAGATGTACAATTTGTAAACGAGATTTAATAGGATCTCTTGAAAAGAATTTCTTTTGCATTTCAGTCTCTCTCAGCTTCAGCAATACTTGACCTGATTCTGTCTCGACTCCTTTGTAGCATCTCATTAGTTGAAGAGATATTTTATTATCGCTGACTGGGAAATCCGTTTGTATTCACTCCAACTGTACATTCAGATAGATTTCATTCTCAAAATAATATTTCCTTGTCCACTCAATCTGATAAAATCGATCAAATTATTCTTATGAATTGTGTTTCGATAAACATCTCTTTTGGAAATAATTCCGCTATTTTCACATGTCTATTCACTTTATCTTTTAGAAACATATTTCCAATAATGAATGCATCTTAGTATTCTAACAAAAATTACTTTCAAATACATTACCATTTTTGTCTTGGCGTTACGCCCTTTTAAAGCTGGATTACATTTCCGTGGAAGAAGAGTTGAAAAGGTCTCCAGTAAAAAAATCAATTAACCTCATTCATTAGTAAATACTGGTGAACACGCGTTTTTAAAATAATCTGCAAAAATGACAAAGAATTATTTTTAGTAGTTCACAATGCATCGTTTTCTACTCTGAGAACTCAACAGCGCAGAGAGTCGATGAAGACTGACTTTCTTCGAGCCGCGCGACTTCCTTTTATACACCTTGGCAGCGCACCTGCCGGTAAGGAGCAGAATGTCCAGGAGTATAAGTAGGGGCCTCACAGCTTAGCAGAGCTCAGTCTTCGTCGACTCACTGTACCATTAAGTTCTCTCTCTAGCAAGCAGTTCCAGCTTTCAGATTCACAACTCTTGTTATAAATTTACATTACTTGCGAATATAAATTTAAAATAAAATTTTAAAAGCAGAAATTTAGCATTTTCAAAAAATTCCTAAAATCTTGGAATGAAAGATATTTTCAACAAATTCGAGGAGTTGTTCACAACATATAACGAATTTTGAAGTAATATCTAGAACGTTTAAGTGTTAAATTTATAAATTATTCTCGATTGTCAGCAATCAAAATTAGACTGTAATTAAATTTTAAATTTCCCAAGATAATTCTCTATTATCCGAATGAAAATTACCACTGATTTAAAAAATATCCATTGTCAAATGACTTTGTATAAATGTCTTTTATTTCTCGTGCTCAGCACTCTGGCTAAATTATATTCGTTCAATCCTTTGAAAAAGTGTATAACAGTGACGTAGAAATATAAGCGGTTGGCCCAGTTCCAGTCAAATTTTTCGCTGGATCAGCGACGTCGTGTTCACTGCAGTAATCTCCATGGAGTTTCGACAAAAGCCTCATCCGTTTCCCTTCCCTTTTTTATCCTTGATCATCGCGTATAATTGCAGAAACGTGGGCGGAATTGCTCGCTGCCATGTACACGAGGAAAAGTTCACAAAAAACCAGCTAGAAAGTGCACCAACCACAATACCAACACATCCAATCGCAATTTTCCGTTTACTCTTGAGTCCAATATTTTACAAGCAAGGCTTTCGCGTCATGCAATATGTTAGAGAAAATAAACTATACTTTTATAAAAATGTAATAAACTGAAAAACAGTGATAATAAAACAGCCGAGAAAAAGTAATAACCAATTATCCATTCAATTTGAAACTCACGAGGAAGGAGACGCGATGTTAATGAAATCGTACTTATTAATTGCAGCGATAATTAAGCAGCTTAGAGTTTGAAAATATTAAACAAAACGTTATGACAAGAAACAACTTTTAGCAAATAGTGGACTAAAATTTGATTAATATATTTTTTTATTATTTGTTAATGCACTGATGTGGTAATTTTTTATTGAAATCGTCCACAAATTGTAAGGATCAAATCCATCCACAATTAATTAATTGAAAAATTTTAGGCAGCAGTCATATCTTTTTAAGAAAAGAAGTTCCTGCCGCCACTACTGCTCATTGCGGTCTGATGCTAAGCTCGCGAACATCCCGTACTTATACCTGGCCGGGTGGGGATGCACCAAAGCGGCGCGCAATCTCGCTTCAGATTGGGCGTCGAAAACCCTCTCTTCGGTATCCCCCACCACTAATCGAAGCGGAGATCTTTTCCACATTAATAGAAAAGTGGGGCGCTATTTACACTGGTCCAAAATGTCCGATAATATTATTTATCACTATTCAACAAATTTTAAGTTTAAAAATCAATCTTCCTTTGAAACTTAGAAACTTTTTTTGTATTTTACTGTCAGAAAATTCATAATTTAGGTTTTTAGTCTGCTTATTGAAAAATTAATTAAAAAAATTTTCACGTTTTGTAATTGGTGATTAAATTACCCAGTTTTAAGATTTTAGGTTTTTAATTAAGAATCGAACCTGCAATTATGTGTGACTTTGCATTAAATTGATGCACGCAGAAAGATGAATTGTACGTGTTATAAAAAATCTCGCACAAAATTGTCGAAAGTTTTTTAATGATACAAAAACAATTTTTTCTAAAACACAAAATGACTGTTTGACTTTTTTTTGAAGTTTTATGTGATTTTAGTTTATTCATTGTAGATTAGGCTACCCTGTTTTAATGAATAATATTAAAAAATAAGATAAGTGATGTCTGTTGCTGAGTAGGAGCGGTCGTTTACCGCCCAGTGGCGCCACCAAGAGTGGGCCGAATGTCCGTGAGCCCCAGCGGGGGCTGCACCGGTAAGCTTCAAGTGCTACGTTCCTTCACCAAGTTCTCGTGTTCTCGCTCGTGTTGACGGTAACGGTAATCCGTAGTACGTAGAACGTTTCCTCTCTTCCACTTACACAAAAACAACTGGAATTCAACAATATATACTCTTATTAACCTCTACACATTCTACCATCTTTTCTTTTTATTATTTACCTTTCTTCTCATAATTTATTAAAAAAGCCTCAGTTTCACAAAGTTCACTTAATTTAAAATTAATTTGACCTTTCGTTTTATAAAACTTTTAAGCTAATTTTTACTTACAGAGTGAAATTTATTTCTTGAGTGTCTTATAAATTAAGATTAAAATTTGTGGAATTTAAGAATAAAATGTTTTAAATTTTAAAATTTGTAGAATTTAAGAATAAAGAATTTTTAAAAATTCATTAATCAAAAATCTGAAAGTCTAAGAATAAAAAGTTTACAAAAGAAAATTATAATAAAAGTTCAAATTTAATTAATAAAAGTAGAATTATTTTTATGAAAAAATTATTTACTTTTTTAACATTTTTTAAATTAAAAGTGAAAACTAAATTCGGTATACAGCAGATTTTACAAATAATTTCAGCATTAAAAACTTTCTAACCTAAAATATAAAAGATTTTGCATAAAACGTGTTGTTTCAGCAACAATTAATTGTTCACAACTCATTTCTTAAATAGTTGTTTAATTAACAATTTGTTTCATCAATTTGATGATTAAAAAATAATTCTTTGTTTAAACAATTCATTGTTTTTAGAACAATGTTCGTTGCTTAAAAATTGTTTAAATAATTATTTGTTTAAACAATTCGTATTTTAAAATGTTTATTTGTTTATACAATTTATTGTTTAAAGAATTCTGTTTTCAAATAAATTTTTGTTTAAATCAATCTTTAGTTTGATAAGTTATAATTCAAAGCATTCTTTATTTACACTGAAAAAAATATTAACTTGGTACTGACATAATTATAGGAGAATCCACCATAATGTATTGGTGATATTGACACAGCAATGCAGTATTTGTGGATT
>WNHD01001025.1:0-32704 GCA_011057455.1 Ganaspis sp. Gsp50
AAAACCGGGTACTTTGGATTTTTTCGAAAAACGTGGTTTAAAACAAATAAAAATTTTTTTTTTTAGTAACTATCAATATTTTCTTGTAATTAAATAGTCAATGAAGAAATATTGGGACTAATAAAAATTTTTTGTAAGATAGATTTTTTGTAAACGAGCTTTTTGCACAAAGTACCCGGTTTTGCCCCACCTTCCCCTAATTATTTTTTAAATTATCATTAAAATCAAAACAATGTACGTTTAGGAATATTATCATTAATTAATATTAATGTCATTATTACAATACGGCAATATTAATATTATAATATTATTACAATCTAGAATTCACCACTCTGCTAATTCAACGATAAAAATTTAAGAAATATTTTTATCTTTAAGTCAGGTATTTCGATAGATATTTCTTAAATTTTTATCGACTATTGTAATTATTATTCATTTCATAAAAATAAGATATAAATACATAAATTCATTTTTGTTATTATTATTATTATTATTATTATTATTAGTATTGTTATTATTATTATTATTATTATCATTATTATTATTATTATTCTTATTATTATGATTATGATTATTATCATCATCATTATTATTCTTATCATTATTATTGATTGCTTGAATGATTGAATTTAGATAGATATCTTGTTAATTTTTATATAAAATTTCAAAAAGCAAATTTTAAAAGCAAGAAAAAATTAAAAACTTTTTTTCAAACACATTTCGAGTTATATTTATTTTGAAATATAAGTTTTCAAATGTACTTCAATCAGGTGATGGCTAGACATACATTACAATCCAATCTAAATAATTACTCTCTAAATCTGATTAAGAGAAATGCACTTATTTTTACATCAAAAGTCTTTTATTTTAATTTATTGTTTTTTCTTTCTTTTATTTTATCCCAATGTGTGAATTTTCCACTTCTTCTTTAACGAAATTATATTTGTGTGAAATGTCCTTTATTGTAAGCAAACAATAAGGTAAATTTCGAACCAAAGAGTAAAGTTAATTGCGAACAAAAGTGTAAAATCAATTTCGAACCAAACAGTAAGGTCAGTTTCGAAGCAAACAGTAGAAAAAGCTACACAGTCAGACAAACACAGTAAGAGGGAGTTTGAAAATCTGACAGTAGAAAAAACCAGTAAAGTCAGCCTTGGTCTGACCATTCCTGCTTTTTCTACTGTATGATTTGAAATCTCCTACATATGCAATATTTTGATTCATATACGTAATTCTTGAAAAAAATATTCTTTTTAAACAAATAAATTCTAATAAAAACAAACTTTTAAAACAAATATTATTTTTTTACTTTTAACTAAAATTTTGCCTGATTACTATAATTCATCTAAACTTTTTTAGTTTTGCCTTAATACTGTAATTTTTCTAAACTCTCTGTAATTTTTGTCTCATTTCTATAATTCTTCTAAAATTTATAAAGCACCTCTTTCTATTTTTACACATCTCTTTTTGGAATTCGCAATTTAAATTTACAACAGTGAGATAAAACCACAAAATTCTCTCCAAGTTAAAGCAAAAGTGAATCAAAATCACCTAAAGATAGCTTTCTCGTCAGACTGGCTTCGACTTTACAGATCACGTAAACTGATTCTGGTGTAGAAATGCCATGTGTGTGTTAGTCTGAGGCAACTTTGAACGTGACCCATTACCTGCAAAAAGGATTGCTTGCAAAAAGCATGGTACTAGCTAACAAATGACTGAATATCTTTATCATGAGAATGCTTTTCTGAAAATAGAGAAAGATTTCAAATACACCTCTTCTGGTAAATAATTGTTTGAGACAATCTAAGTTTGCTATAAATACTACTGAAAGTCGATAACACAGATATTGACGCTTCTTGTGTTTATTCTCATTTCTCCAACATCCGTTTCCACTTTTGTGCAAAATTTTCTTCCGGAAATAGAATCAGTCATTTTTGTAGCTGAAGTTTCACAATGAATGTCAATTATTATTTGAATAAATTATCGTTTATTGTACATCAACTTTTATTGTAAGAACAACAATATTAATCGTAGTTTTACACAGAAAAAACAAAATGTTCTTTTTCAATGCATCATCTGTTAAATTCCAAGATTGATTAGAATTCTACAGGCATATGCCTCTAAAAATTCAAGTTTATCTTGAAATTCAACATTTTGTTTTTTCTGTGTAGGTAATTGTAATTATACACTGAGAAGAATATTTTGTTGTTTCATACTTACACATTAAAAGATTTTATTTAAGAGATTTATTAATTTATTTTAGTTAAAAAGAATTTATAATTTTAATTAAGAAATATTATCTTAAATCATATAATGTACGGGAGATTTTAAATCAGACAGTAGAAAAAGCCAATAGAGATAGACGAGAAAAGATATTTTAAATTGACAATAGAAAAAGCAGTTTTGGTAGATTTACAATATCTAGATTGTCCCTAGTAACATCTAGATTGTACTTAGTAACATCCAGATTGTACTTGGTAACATTTTTAAAAATAATTCATCTATTTTAACAAGTCCACTTTTATTAAATAAATTTTTTTTTACAATGTTCATGTTCGATAACAATTAACGAAATTTTGTCAAGAAAATATAAATCTCTAGAAAGGTTGTTAAACCTTATTGTGAGATAATTTGAATAATTAACAAAATAAGTGTGAATGCCTTATAAAAATAGAAGACATTGAAAAAGTGAAAACCGTTTATTGGCGCTCTAGAAACCTTAATCGGACTCTAATCGAATCATTACAGGGAGCTTTTAAAATTGAATGTGCTTAAAGTAATTTCCCTTTCGGAGAAGCTACATTTATAGGTACTTCTGAGAAATACTTTCAAATGAAACTAGATCGCGGCATGAAGAAGAAAAAGGGTTGCTATGCCAATCGATAAACAAGTGGCGGGACTTAGACATTCTGTAAGATATTCTACGTAAACATTTTAAGCGCCCTCTAAAAAACTTAAGGTATTTACCAAGATCGGGGCTGACAATGTCAGGAATCACTTTGACTAAAGTGAGTTTAGAACAAGTTCGCGAAAGTGGGTGCCTTTAAAGCGCTCTTTAAAGTGGGATGCTGTGAATATGAATTTCCTGTCGAGGAGGAAATACACTTTTCGTGCAAAATCTGAATACGGAAAAAACAGGACTTTAAAAAATTACGGAAGCTTTCATGTTATGAACATCTATAAATCTGCGGGAAAAAGCTCTACGTAAATTCTCCTTTGAAGGAGGCAATTTTAGAATATTTGGTTATTACTTCTGTGCTTTTAATATATCATTATATTTGTAATATGTGTTAGTGTACACATACATATATGTATGTTATATGTATATTTTATATATATATATATAACATTTATATTATATTTATATATATATATATATAATTTATAGTAATAAATTTATATATTTATTAAATTAACCTATAAATCAATGAAATGTATATAGAAAATTATGAATAAATCATAAATTCATTTATGCAAATTACTCTACTTATTGTTATCGATGTTCTATACTCATTATATAGTTATTACTATTTTAATAAATTTATTTATTATGATTATTTGTTATTATTTGATTATTTGTTTTTATTTGATTATTTGTTTTTATTTGATTGTTTGTTTTTATTTGATTATTTGTTTTTATTTGATTATTTGTTATTATAATCTTTGTGGATTAACTGTTATTCTCATAAATGAGATTAAGAAGTAATTCTTATTCTTTTAAATATTGATAACATCATTACAGAGTAACTTTTGGTTTTTTATCATTACATACCTCATTCTTATAAACTTACTCTCGTCTTTAGACAATAACATTCACTATCTTATAGAACTCTAAAATATTCTTTTATCTTTGAATTAAACCTACAGCAAGGGAGATTTTAAACCAGGCAGTAGAAAATGCAAGCATGATCAGACCAACATAGAAAGGGAGCTTTAATACCAGTCAGTAGAAAAAGTAAGCATAGTCAGACGCCTAATGTATTGGTCTGACCATTCTGGCCTTTTCTACTGGTTTTAAAACTTCTGCACTCTACAATCTGGATGTTACTCCTTACAACCTCCATGTTATTACGTACAATATAGATGTTACTATATTCAATCTAGTCGTGGTTTCGTCTAATATAGATATTACTCTGTACAATCTACATAGCTGCTATAATCTAAATGACAACTATATTACAACTGCTACAATCTAGATGTTACTCAACGTAATATAGATGCTACTCCATACAATATAGATGTTACTCTGCACAATCCAGATCTTAACTTCTACAGTCTAGATGTTACTCTGAACAATCTAAATGTTACTCCGTACTATCTATATGTTACTCCGTACTATCTAGATGTTACTCCGTACTATCTAGACGTTACTCTGAACAATCTAAATGTTACTCCGTACTATCTATATGTTACTCCGTACTATCTAGATCTCTGAACAATCTAAATGTTACTCCGTACTATCTAGATTCCAACTGCTACAATTTTAATTGCTCTCCGTATCTGTAGCACAAAATATGACTATTTGTACAAGAAGTATGTTACCCAGTGCCATACTTAGCTCTGAGTGTGGAAAAATGTCATGATAGCAGTTAATTTTGAGTTTATATCATGCGTGAAAATTGCCAAGTTTTAGAGAAAGTTTCCGTGACAAGCGAGATGAGAACGAGAAGATTATATAACGAGTCACTTGCCTTTTCGTGAAAGGGTCTATGTGTACACGTGCTCTTGTCTGCAGGATAACTGGGATGAAAGAGGATGGATAGGTCGGAGCGGCTGAAGGTCTAATTTGCATAACAAGTAATCCGACTGCGATTCAAGTCCTTTAATCTCACTCGCTGAGTTTCTGAATGCCAGTGAACACCCCTTGGTCAAAACACTCGGATGTGCCAAACTCTCCCCATTTATTCTTTACTGAAAGCAACTTTTCCACGTCCCCTATTTACACAATCGTGTCGAGCAACGCTAATCAATTTGTCGTTCGGCGGTCTGTAAAAAAACCTGCAAATTTACCCATATACCCTTTTTTCTTCTACCATATATGTTAATCGCTCAGTCGGAACAAAATCATGCTACAATGAACGTTCTAGTTGAAACAACTCACTGTGATTAACAAGCATTATGAGTAATGAACTAACCCTTTAGTCTATCGGCTATAGATGTTTCTCGCAAATAGGAAATTTTCTTTACCAAAAACGGCACCACAGTGCCATTTATTAGGATTTTTGGATGGGCGTGTGAATTATGGCACAGGAATTAATTTTTAATTGTATTATTCCATTTTAATGTGACGCGCTGCAAAGAAAGGGATCTTAAAAGAAAACAATTGTAGGTTATGTTTGATTATAGTTTCAATTTGATTCAATTCAATTCAATTCACTTCTTTATCATTTGCAGTCGAAAAGAGTTTGCCTTTATGAAGTTTGACACAAGAAGAAGTCGCAAAAAACTTTTTTGGATCGCAAATAATTAGAAATGAATCTTTAATCAAGTTGAAACTGTAATCAAACATAACCTATAATCGTTTGTTTCTAAGGTCCCTTTCTTCGGAGCGGGACACATATACATTTTATATAATATTTAATATTGTATTTATATTTATGACTATTATCATATATTATTATTTATTATCATTTATTATCATTTATTATCATTGATTATTGTTTATTATATTTGTTATTATATTTAGATGCATATATTTTTATAATCATAAACTGCAATTTCCTTCTCGATAAATACTTTATCGATCAAGAAAACATCAACTGCGTACAAAAAATTGTGGAAACTTTGGTTGATATTTTATTTAAACGTCGTAGAATCAATATTAAGGTGATATCCACAAATGATAATCTAGAGATCTACCATTATCTTCCTTTTCCCCTAAAGTTGTTTTTCAAAAATAATAATAAAACAAACATTCTTCTCCCTTCAAATTTCGGGAATCGTTTTTAAAAACCTTGCAGATTGCAAGGCTTTTAAAGATGATTCTCGAAATTTCAAAGTGATATCTTTTTTCGTTTATGCGCAAATAATTTCACAAAAATAAGTCGATGGGTTATCAACATTCAATTTATCGACTTCATTTTATGAAACTGCTTGCGCTTAAACTAAACAATGTTTCGCTTCGAAACTTTGTAAATCACTTTACAAAGCCTTGAACAATGAATTTTTCATTTATTGCTTTTGTTTTTCGAAAAACACCAGAAAAAATGAAAGATAAATGAAGATCTCTAAATTATCATTCAGAATATTGGACATGGCCTTAAAGATACGTTACATATTTACAGATTCATATGTCAAGTATCGCACGTGTAAAGTCTATTCTCACTTGAGCCGATAAACAATTGATTATCGAATAATAATGATGTTACGTTTTGGAAAGTTCTAAATCATCTAACTAGCACTGCAACAAATATCGTTAGGCGGTTTAATTGATTACTACAGTAGGTAAACATAAACGATAGACTGATATTTATGAATTGCAAACTGACCATCATAGAGTTGGCTTTACAGAGCAATTGATATGCATATACTATTGCAATATTCATTGTTCGCTGCTAGAGTGGCTTAATTGAAATCTGCGACTTGTATCGGTATTTGTCACCGAAAACGGAAGAAGACTATATATAGATCCACATTACTCTCGATCCGCATATATTCAATGAAATTGGATCGCGACGAAATTTGAGGCGGCATTTGTTGATACTTCCATAAATGCAGAATGCATCAAAATCTCGAAGCAACTTCTCAGTATCCTTTCCACTCAAGCAAAAAATTTTATACAATTTCTACTCAATACCTCCTTCACAATCCTTTCAGAAATTCTTTTCCGAATTTTATGAAACTTTGAACAACTGCAGAATTTTGCACAACATGCGAAAACTGACAAAAATTTTCTAATAAAAATTATTTCGTTGTTTCTTTCTTTCTTTTTCACTCTTTTGTAAAATTTCCTTTCTGTATTTTAACTGTTAATCTTTTCCACAAACAATTTTCAAAAATTAAAACAAGTGAAATAAAAAATTGTACAGCGATCTTGAAATGAAGAATTGAATTTGTTAAAATTTTATTACTTTTCCTCTTATTGTAATTTGTATTACAATAAGGGTAATACAAATTACCCTTATTCACAAAAATTGCAAAATATTTTTACACATCTCGGGTTCGAATTCACCACAAACATTTTTACAAAAACAGCAATAAAAGCCAACACAAAAGTGGATGTATAAATAAAAAAACTAAAAATAACAAATCCTCGCCACTGTTCTCACGAAAATTTAGAATACGTCCAATTTTACAGAATTTGAAAAAAAGTTGAAAATTTGTGTTTTTTAAGTGAAAATTTTATTTCGCAAATTCTACATTCTATGGAATTTAGCCACATGGTCGATTCTGGTCTCTTTCAGATAAAAGAAAAAGCGTGTTGTTCGCAAAGCCTCACGGTTATTTTAATCGCAGACGAATTGTACGAATTCCGATATCATTGGGAAAGCTTTATGTTGGCTGTGAAAGGGCCGAAAATACGTCTACACTTGGCTCGGAAGAGCAATGATTGACGAGTGAAATGGAGACTCAGTACACGAAATACGGGTTTAAACAAGTAACGCTGGAAACAATTTCGCGGTTGGATGATCGAACAGTGAACGGTTCTTGATAATAGAACTAATTTGTTCAGCCGTAGTACAAAATTCTATTTCTAATTTATTTCTTTCACAAAGAAAAAACTCTAGAATGAATTGACAGTATCAATAACCTTTTACAAGATTGGGTATTTTATTTCAGGGAAAAAGAAAAGGTTCTATTAGAATTGAGCATGATCGGTTAGGCACAGAAAAAAGGTGAATCTGACATGACATTAGGTTAGAATCGATTAGGATAGAAATTTAATTAGAGTATAGAATTGAAATAAATAATAGGAAAATAAATATATAATAAATAAATAATAAATAATATAAAAATGTAAATATATGAATTTGGATATAAAAATATGTCCATAAAAGTGTAGATATAAAAATATCGCTATAAAAGTGTAGATATAAAAATATAGATATAAAAATATAAAAATAAAAATATAGAAATAAAAATATAGAACTAAAAATATAGAAATAAAAAAATATTAGATATGAACTAGAAAAATATAGAAAAAAAAAATATGAAAACTCTTTTGGAAAAAGCAGAGAAAAATAGAAAATAGCTGGTAGAGAAGGGAGAACAGTTTTGTATTCAAGCCTCAATGGACTAATGCGCAAGCGTGAAAGTGGAACTAACCAAGTTACGGGAACTGAGAGATACCTCCGAATCGATACACGGGCCAATAGGGAGGAGAACATCCTCCAGCGCATGAGCGACCAATGCGATGCGAGCTCTACCCCCTCCACGCAGCTGAGGTCTCGCGTCAGGGTATAAATACAGTTCGTTTCTTGGCAGAGAGGCAGTCCAATTCTTCCATGTGCTGCACACTTTAGGAGCAGTACAAAAAGTACAAAATAGTCAATATTATATGCATTTATAATATATAATAAATTTAATATTCTGGATATTTCAAGAGATAAGGTCCTGTCTGCTTTTACATTGAAATTCTTCAAACATATCTTCTCGCAATTGTTGGTTGAAAGTTATTAAATAATAATTTATTACTATTTAATGAAATTGTCTTTTATTAAATATTTCAATTTCTTAACGTCTGTGGTCATAATTATAAATTTTAAATTTATATAAAATTTATCTTTTATCAAATAATAATTTATTATTAATATAATAATTATTAGTAAAAATAATAATTTATTATTATTTAATAAAAGACAATTTTAGAAAATTCGGGCGTTGGAGTACACTGTACAACCAATGAAGGTTTCCTTGAACTCAACTTTCTTAATTGCTTAATATTGCTTGAGAAAATTGGACTTTCCGATTTCTCCAATTAGATACAAAAAAAAATACATACAAAATTAGCATAAGGCGTAACTAAATCCACTGGGATGTAGGTTTTTAGGCAGGTAAAACAAATTAAATTATTAATAAATTTCTTTGTTTCTTGAATTCTTCAATACCTCGTCAAAAATGTAAAATTGTATTTTGTATCGTTTGACATGTACTGACAATTTTTAATAACAGCTCCAAAAGTCATTTTCGGAATTTTCACCGCACCTGTTCAAACATTTCCTTGAATTTGAAAGACTCAATTTCAAATTGGACGCATATTGCAATTAGTGAAAAAATTGTGCAAACGCCTCCGTTGAATTAAACTTGATTTAAAAGCAGTGTGATGAGAAAATATTTTTAAAAAGTACAGGCAGATTTGACAAAAAATGCAATGAGATAAATCCTATTAAAGAAATGGTTTTTTCTGGTTTTCGGCAGCGTGAAGCCAGTAAAGTTAGTTGGCGTAAATTGGGCTAGTGCGAATAAGTAGGTCAACCCCTTTCTATCTGCACAGCATCAGTTTAAATTATTTGGAGTAATATGGTTCTCGGTAATTTCCCGAGATGCACGTTTTCGACACGTGCAGCAATACCCCAAGGCACAGAACGAGTGTAACAATATTCGCAAGTAGAAAGCTATCTATTCTGGCAATCCCAATCGATAGATGGACATTGTCATCAATCATTGAGACAGTACATACGGAGGAATATGTGTATTTATTACATTCAACAATTCCTAGCTAGTTCGTTCTATCGGAGTGCTTGAACCCATTGCACTCGATTTGATGGACGGTGCTGATCGCCATCGATCATTATTTTATATACGTACGTATACACATACATAAACAAGCTGACGAGGCCACGGGTCACGTGCGGACCTACTATACATAGACGTATACGGGAAATTGGAATTCCGACGTGTCGTGAGACCAAGTGGTCGCAGAGGCTTCGGAGGCAGGCAGGTGGCTAATTTCACCAAGTTGGTGCACACGTTCTCGTTACGTGCTTTTGTATCGTTGGTCGCAGCTAGATGGGGACATTTGAACATGTAGCACGTTCTAACTTTTTGAATTTCCCTCCACGTAATTTCCCTATACCCACTAAGTGCGAGTTGCAGATTCAAAATCTGCTGCCCAATGAAGGCGCTGTTAAAGACTCCATGTTTAGAAATACGCGCTTTTCGTTAGAGGACAACTTTCCACAACATTTTTTAGTCATATCTGGTCAAAGAGAAAACTAAACACCAACCACTATTTCCGTGCAGAAATTACCCCACTTTGCTCTATAGGGCCTTCTTTTTCTTAATTAATTATCAAACAATTGTCATTTGACTTTTATCTAAAAGGAACCGCGATTATTTAATTCGAATCTCCATCATATCTCCCTGATCTCCAATTTTTTTGATTTTTACAAAAATTGAAACAATTGAAGGTCAGGGAGATGAAATGGAGATTCGAATTACATAATCGCACCCCTGTTTTATCACTGATTTGATTTTGTTTAAGAAAAAATTAAGCAGAGTCAAAATTCATATAAGAACAGTTACACTTTAATTTAATTAATCTCTAAGAGTTCTCATTAAATACTGTACGTGTTAACACAAAATGCATTATTAAAAATCAATGATGAGTTGCTAAATCTTATTCATAAGATAACAAAGCTAAACTGAGATTTATTATAACAATAGTGCAAATTGTGTTAAACATATTTATGCTCGATTTACAGGCCGATGAAATGAAAACAAATATTTATAGTTAAACACTTCTGTATATTTTCATGTATAGTTATATTTTTGATATTTCTTTGTTTGAACAATTAATGAAAAGTTCATATAAATTCGAATTAATGAAAAGTTCATAAATTCGAATTAATGAAAAGTAGTCTATTAATTAGAATTACCGAAAAGTCATTTATCAATTTAAATTAGTAAGAATTCGAACTAATTGTTAATAACCCTTAGCAAAAAAAAATAATAAATATATTAGCAGAAAATTTAAAAAGTACTAAATCGATAAATGATTCTTTCAAGAAATTAGTAAAACTCTTTTAAAGTAGTAAATGACTTTTCACTGATTAAGATGAAAAATTTAGTCTCTTTTATAAAATAAAAAAATTTTCGACTACTTTTGTTGCGATATTTACAATTGGAATGTTTTTATTTATTATTATAGTTATTTCAGGTAAAAAAATAACCAAAATGAAATATTATTAAAAAATTATAGTTAGAGAGAAGCTAGCAAACCATAAGCTCTGATTAGAGAGGTTCTACTGTAAAATAAAATCCGCGAAATATGAAAAACCATTTCGTGAATGCACACAAAGGATTGGTAAAAATGTAATTTCCAATGTTGCACACAGTAAATAAAGTCAGCTCTAAAAACGATCTCGTTAAAAAATATTTTTTAATTCTGAATGAAAATGAACGTCAAACATTGCTTTTATATTTATTACAAATTTACATCCATCCGAAAAATGAGTTTCAGGGAATATTTATTATTTAAATTGGAAATTAGATTATGTTACTGTAAATTTAATCAATATTAATTATAACTCTAAATTTAACATTCAAAAAGCATTAACTTTTCAAAATTAAATTGCACAATTCAATAAGACGATAGGTTTAAAATTATCCTTGTAATGAATTTGCGATAATTTCAATTTAAGTCTTTTCTGTTTCCAAAATCGAAATTTTACTTCAAATTATTTAGTTTATTAATTTAATTTAATTTTAGTTTATTGTTATTTCATTAATTTCATTTTCTTCTAAATTTTTTATTAGCTCAATTTTTTATGGTACAATTTCTGTTTTGAATACAATTATTTTTTTCTTGAAATAGAATGTTTATTTTAGAAACATTTTTTACTCACATTTTTACTACTATTTGTATTTAAACACATTAATGCAATTGTTATTTATTTTTTAATTCTCTGCTGTGTTTTGTATTAAATCCTCTCGAGATTTAATTCATATAATTGAATTACACATTTTTGCGTGTAATTTAATGACACGTTGCAAACTTGACGCAAAACCATTTATATTCAGCGGCTGCGAATTAATAACTAGAATAAATTTTAAAGGGGAAATATACATTAACATTGGTTTGTAGCATTAATCTTCTTTTCAAAATTTATACAATTGTCCATTTATATAAACAAAAACCGCAAAATTTAAATCATCTAACTTGTTTCACCTCTAAATAGAAAATCTTAAAATAGAAAATTACTCATGCAAAGTTTATAAACCGTATTTTTTATACTTATTATCAAAACACAGTGGCTACTTCAAGAATGTTTCATTTTTTCACAAAAAGTAAATGTCGATAATTGCAGTTCATTTCAATAATCTTTTTGATTTAATTTGCATTTTTCTGGTTTAATTTGGATCATTTTAGTTCAACTTGAAAGTTTTTAATTCAATTTCAATCTTTTTGGTTCAATTTGTATCATTTAAGTTCAATTTGAATATTTTTAATTCAATTTAAATATTTTTAGTTCAATTTGAAACTTTGTAGTTCAATTTGAATATTTTTGATTTCGTAGATGCTCTAAACTGTTGCCATATACACTTTCTGTTTAATTTATTAACTATGATTTAATTGTGCTTGATTTTGGATTACTATTTCGAGAGTTTTATTATGATTTCTTTATTCTCATTACGATTTTTTTTATTTTCATTACGATTTCAAAATTTCGATAGTTGAGTTGATTTCAAAGATCCTTTTTGTTCAATTTGTATCTTTTTAGTTGTGTGAATTTGAATCTTTTTAATTCAATTTCAATCTTTTTGGTTCAATTTGTATCTTTTTAGTTCAATTTGAATCTTTTTAATGCAATTTGAATTTTTTTGGTTCAATTTGTATCCTTCTAGTTCAATTTAAATTTTTTAAAATCAATTTGAATCTTTTTAATTCAATTTTGATTTTTTTGGTTCAATTTGAATCTTTTTAGTTCAATTTGATTCTCTTTGGTTTTGTATATGCTTTAAACTGTTGTCATGTGCATTTCATATTTCCTTTATTATCTACAACTTGTGGATGATTTTTTGTTACTATTTCGTAATTTTTATTACGATTTCTTTATTCAAATTGCGATTTGAAAATTCTAATAACGATTTCGTAACTCTAATGACATGTTAATTCTTTGCAATTTGAATTGACATTAAGCAATTGGGTAATGTGTACGTTTGTACAATTGAGAAGATACGAAATAACGATAGGAGATTGTGATAAAAGGACTGCGATGGATCAAAGTCCTTTGTACAAGGGGTTTTCGTGCAGGAGACTTTAATGGGTAGCTGTGATGGAAAAGCCACTGAATAGAGTCGATTGACGTGTAAAAACTTTAATCTGTTTATCCAGTGGGAGAACAATCCATCCAAGATAATTGAAATCCACGCGGAAAGCTGTGGCTCTCCGGAGATTGCCATTAATTAGACCCATAGATCACTGCGAACATGTTGTGACAACTGGCCAGGCTTTCACTCCCCAGATACTTGCTTGATGTTCGTCTTTACCAATGCCATCGCTAACATAGATGCCACTATGCTATATGTGTTTATACTCTATGCTTGCAAAGGGTTTGAGGGAACAAGTAACCAGTGCCGCAATCTCCCACGTAAGTTGTCCCTAGAGGTCCCACAGGATTTGTCAAAAGTCCATTACATTATACGCTTACTTTGCAAATACCTCGACTTCAAAAATCAATACCCATTAATCGACAATATTTCTTCAATTTAAAATTCACAAATTTCATCCATTCACAAACAATCTCCTACGGGAATCTCTGACCCATTTCCATCTCTATTTCAATCACTCGGATTTTGCTGACAGTCACTGATTT
Organism: Ganaspis sp. Gsp50; assembly: GCA_011057455.1. Classification (NCBI taxonomy): domain Eukaryota; kingdom Metazoa; phylum Arthropoda; class Insecta; order Hymenoptera; family Figitidae; genus Ganaspis; species Ganaspis sp. Gsp50. Next base: position 13,758 of record WNHD01001025.1, read on the forward strand.
ATGAATAGGAAAATTCATGAAAATTTCTTGCAGTTTTTTAAAAATTGCTTCCCTGTAGGTGGAGTTTTTTTATTCTGATTTTTGTTTTAATCAAGGTACTTTTTTGTGTTTTCAATTTTTTGAAGGGTATGTGTTGGAAGATGACATCAGTAATCACGTGAATCGTAATCAAACATTGATTTGCCTTTTCATTCTTAAAATAAAGAAAATATATTTTTGAAATTTAGCAGACACACTTAAAATATTATCAGGATGGTCTGTTTGGTGTTGAATTATTGATGTTTTTGTTTAAAAATAATTTTATAAATTTGACCTACGTAGAATGTATGATTTTATAAAATTGTTTTTGTGTAAAATTGTTGTTGTTTATAAGTTTATAAAATTATTTGTAAACAAGAACATTAATAAACCAACACCAGACAGACCATCCTGATGATAGTTTATGAATGTCTGACAATTTTCAAAAAGATATTAAAATCGGAATTCACACAATTACATATGGTTTTTTGGTGTTAGAAAAAGTATAGTTTGATATTAATTTTAGTAAATTTATTTTACTATGATTTATAGAAACATGATTTTAGTTAATTATAAACATCAATTTTAATAAAAATATAGGGGAAAAGTCATAAAACTTGTATTTAAACCAGTTGAAAACAAAATTATGTGTGTCGACTAAATTCTAGTGTTTTCAAAACTTCTCAACGGGTAATTAACAAAGGCGTAAACTAAAAATTTACTGACACTTGCCATTCCCTTTTATACCCTACAATTATCTTTAACATAAAACTTCTCGTAAAACCTTTATTGCGCCCTTAGAATTGTGCATTACTTTGATTTAAACCCAAAATTTATGTAAGAATAGTACTCACGTGTCATTATGGTAAAAACAGAAAACATTTAAAGCGATCCATAAAATGGAATCAAATTGATGTACAAAAAGCATTCAAATTGATCCAGAAAAAGGATTCAAATCTGTGCACGACGAGTTCAAATATCACAGAACGTTTCCAATCAAATCATAAAAAGAAAAATAAATGATGCCCTAAGATGATTCGAATTGGTCCTAAAAAATTATTCAAAGAGATACACAAAAACAATTTAAATAAAACGAAAAATAGATTCAAGTTGAAACTAAAAGAGCAAACTTGAACTACAGATGATTCAAATTGAACCAGACAAAGATACAAATTGAATCCAAAAGATTGAAATTGTACCCAAAAGTGTAAAATTGGAGCAAAGAAGATTCAAATTGAACCAAAGAAGCTGAAATTGGATTAAAAAGAGTAAAATATAGCCAAAGAAAATTCAAATTCTATAAAAAAACATCCAAATGGAACTAAAAAGATTCGAACTGAACCAAAGAAGATTTATATTGAACCAAAATGATTGAAATTGAACTAAAAATGGGTAAAAGTGATGCATAGAAAATTCAATTCGAACATAAAATACAAATTTAACTAAAAAGATTCAAACTGAACACAAAAAGGTAAAATTGAACCAAAGAAGATTGAAATTGAACACTAAAGAGCAAAGTTGAATTAAAGAAGATTCAAATTGAACCAAAAAAAGATACAGATTTATCCAAAAAGATAAAAATTGTACCCAAGAATGTAAAATTGAAACAAAAAAGATTCAAATTGAGCAAAATAAATTGAAATTGGATTAGGAAAGCGTAAATTTGAACCAAAGAAGATTCAAATTGAATAATAAACATCCAAGTTGAACCAAGAAGATACAAATTGGACCAAAGAAGATTTAGATTGAACCAAGAAGATTGAAATTAAACTAAAAAGGGGTAAAATTATTTTTAGAAGATTCAATTTGAACAAAGAAAAGATACAAATTGAACCAAAAAGATTCAAACTGAACCCAAAAAGATAAAATTAACCAAAGTAGATTCGAATTGAACCAAGAAGATTGAAATTGAATTAAACAGGGTAAAAGTTAACCAAAGAAGATTCAAATTGAACCAAGAAAAGATACAAATTGAACCGAAAATAGTAAAATTGATCCAAAAGAAATCAAATTGAACCGAAAAGATTTAAACTGAACCAAAAATATTACAATTGAACCCAAAAGGGTAAAATTGAATCAGAGAAGATTCAAATTGAACCAATATGACTCAAATTGAAACAAAAAAATTCAAATAACCACTGTAAATACACTCACGATAAAATGCTAATTATCGGAATGCAATAACTTATAATTTTTTTTGCAATTTTATGATTTTTCAGAAGATTGTTTTTCTGGAATATTAATAAACCTCTTGAAAAGCTATCCTGTCTTTTTGTTTAATAACTGAGTAATAAAAATCTAGTTCGTAAGCACTTTGTCTCGCTTGAAACCTTTATATTAATATAACCAGTGAACCTTTATTAAACGCTTCTTCTCGTTCCTTTTCTGCTCATCGAGAGACATGCTCGAAAACTTCTATATGCGCAGAATATTCACGAGAGAATTGTAACGTGATACAAAAAGCAACGCGTGTGAACTCGCAGGGTACAAAGGACGAAAAAGGAAAACGAAAATTGTAAGAGAAATAATGCGATTTCCTACATGGATTCACGCAGGATCGGTTACCAATTATCGGAAAGTTTTCTATGTCACTTCAAGTTGCATCATTGCATTGGGAATTCTATTCCGAAAATAGAAGAAATCACGTTCGATTTATCTATATCTATTTTCATTGTACGAGATTGCAGCTTTCTAGATTTAAAATATCTTTCTCTTGTCACGATAATGCTTTATTAATTATAACATTTTTAACTGCAGATTTAAAAAAAAGCTCGAGAGTAATACGAATTACCTTCATAAGTACGATTAATCCTTTTATGTTCCTTTTTAAATGTTTCTTTTTCAATATTTCTTGGCAAAAAAAAGTAATTTTATTTTTTTGTTAATAAAAAAACTGTTAAATTAGTTTCATGCACCGATTCATATAGACTTGAAAGGATTTGCTTAAACATTCCTGACAACTAGCAAAGTATTTCATGGCATATTCCCAATGGAGAAAACTTTGATTGGGCTTATAAAGGCTTGATAAAAACTCACTTGAAAGAGATATGTAAATAACCGTCTTTGACATAAACACATTGGAGAATTTCTCAAAAGAAGAAATATTTACTTTTGCGTCGAAGCAAATCATCAAGACCAGATACAAATTTCTACGATATATTTAAAATTCAACGACAAATATTTCTATTTGATAAAAAGTATTTTTTTAAATTTGGGACATCTGGCAATAAAAAATTTGACATATTTTTAAAAAGATATTTTTAAAATTAAGTGCCCATATTTAAATATCAATTCAGTTCGTGTAGAACTTAAATATGTTTTGTTTGAATGTTTTGTAAAACTCAAGAAAACGAAAGTAGAAAATGGGGAGTGCAAGTAGTGGGGAGAATAAATTCTATCGAATTCGTGATTGGCGTTGAAAATTTCACCAATCACTGCGCGTGGTGGGGATAGTCGTCCAGTGCTAGCGACCATCTGATTCGCTCCAGAGCTATACGCTTCAACGCCCATCCCCACTCCAGAGTTCCGCGGAGCTTCAAATTTAAAGAAAAATATATCCTCGAATTAAAAGAAAATAATTACTACAATCTACGGCTTCCAAAAGAAATATTAACCTAACACTATTAGAATTTCAACCAAAACATCAAAAATAAAAAATCCCATGAAATTGACAAAAAAAAATGTTACTCAAGAATAATCGAAAATTAATATTCACAAAATAAACCATAATTTAATGAAATTATGGTTTTCTAAAAAACCGTAATTTTTTTATTTAAATTTTTTTTATCTAAAAAATTATTTTTTACTGTGTTATTGAATTATGGTTTATTAGTTATTATTTTGGTAAAAAATTTTATTTGAAAAGAATTAACTTCGATTAAGGAATAATATTTAATTTAAAAAAAGTAGAAATAGCATAAAATGCTATTTAGATTATTTTATAGCCTATATTATAAAGATGCTATTTTAGCATATTTTTTTACCTTCCATGGATCAAATTTTTAAATTATCAACTAAATGTTTAATTGAATTAAAAATACGTATATTCAATGGTCACTCAAGTAATTTATTATTTATATCAAATAATTTGTCTCCCCATTATCGAACTTATAACTAAAGATCCAGAGTCGTAAAATATTTTCAGAAGTGTGTGATATAAAATAAATAAAGTGTGTCAGCTGTCGGGACAATTTTCCCCTGAAATCGTAAAATGGAACGTCTAATTAAATTAAAACAAGATAAAGTGGATCTTAAAATGTGATGAGTGATTTGTAGCGTATGACAAATTCGTGAAAGTTGTTAAGACCAGCAATTAAGTCTCGCTGATGACTACATGCTAATTCGACAATTTGACGACCCACTTAACGACATGTGCCACTAGTCCGACATAAATTCTGCTTGAGGGGAGACTCGATAATGTTAGTTCGATTTGCGAAATAATTGGTTCCGCGTCGATCTTCCACTTGCATCCGACAAGCGTCTGCTACTGCTACTACTAGTTCGCGAACTGGATCAAATTGGAATCGGTCGCGGTTTAATTTGAAATGTTATTTTTTTTGTATACTCAAAGCCATCGTGACATCTCATGCTTCATATGAAACGAGAAATTAAATTGTAGAGATGAAATTCTGCGTACAGCCCCAGTCTCAGATTTTTAATCTAGCTCTAGAAAACTAGCACATTCTATTGTCCTTTTATTTTCCTATATTCCCTCTTCCTATTCACAATTCGAATTTAAAATAATTAAAACTTCTATTGAAGGACACACAAGTTATTGTAGTTGAAAATATTGTCGACTAATGGTATAACTATTATTTTGAAACGTTTTTACTATTTGTTATGTTGCCCTCCCCGTCAATATGAACACATTATTCGAAAAATTTAAAATTATTAATTTTATTAATTCATTAAAAATTCATATGAATTGACAATTTTAGGCATTTTAAATCAAGTGTTTTTTCCTTTAAATTTAAAAGTAAATTTTTTCTTTAAAGGTTGTTCAAAACTATTCGAATTTCGAACAAAATAAGCCTAGGATGAAGTTTTTTTCGATTATTTTTAAAAAAGTTATTGCACAAATTATTTATTATTGCATAAATAGTGTAAATGGAACGGTTTCCTGAAATAATAATAACTCATGGAATAGTGAATATTTTTCTACGTTCATAGTCTCATTTGAAAGCCTATTTTTTGTAAAATTAATGTAATTTATTAGCCGTGTTGGCGGAATTATAAAACTACCGGGTTTTGACTCGGACATATTTTCACGATTTTTTATTTTTCAATGCTTGTCCATTTCTTCCAATTATACAAGATTTGTAGTATATTATGTATTTGTATATTTATATATTTGTAGTATTTTATTAGTCCCTACATTTAAATATCAAGGAGTCTTTGTTTCGGAAATTATAGAAAATTTGAGTGGTTGCGTCCCCTTAAGCTTCGGTTGCAAGTATCGAGGGTGTGAAATCTTTATAATTTTGGATATAGAGGTAATGGATAACTTGGTCTGGTCAAGTGCAACGGCTGCTGATGCATAGTTACACGTTTGGGAGGCGCAGTAACGCGTTGCATATATCTGTCAAGGACGAAGTGGTTGCAGAGCTCAGTAGACCGACCACGCTAGCAATGCATCAACCCGAGTAATTTATGGGCCCTCGTTTAAACCTCCGAGAGGTTCAAAAGTTCAAAACCCCAACGTATTACCCATGTCCATTCGGCAAAAAGGCACCTTGGAAATTTTTACCACACTTTACCTCCATCTTTGCAGCTTCAAGATTAAATTTAATCAGATAACTTCTCATGAATGTTATAATAGTAAAAGTTAAAATTCTTTTGATTTTACAGGATTCAATTTATAAAATCAATTAGGCGTCTCATTTTTCTCAGCGGTTTAGTTTTATATTTATTTGAAGAGCGCTTTGACTAATGGCATTGAAGTAGAGTCCCGAAGGCAGACGAAAAGACGCGAAGAAGTACGGAAAGTCTCGAAGGCGTACGGAGAGTCACGAAGAGGCATACGGAGAGACGTGAAGAAGTACGGAGAAACGCGAAGAAGTACGGAGAGACGCGAAAGTTCACGGAGAGTCCCGAAGGCGTGAGGAAAGGCGCGAAAGTTCATGGAGAGTCCCGAAGGCGTGCGGAAAGACACGAGAGTTCACGGAGTGTCCCGAAAGCGTACAAAGAGTCCGAAAGGCACCCCGAAGATGTACGAAAAGACGCGAAAGTTCACGGAGAGTTCCGAAAGTATGCAAAGATTCACGAAAGTAAACTTAGACGAAATAGAGAGTCCCTTTTCTTGACTGAAAGGCAAGAAAATTTACGAAGACTCATATTTCAATCCCTCCTTAATTTTCACGCTCCACGTTAAATTAAAAAATTTCAAAAATAACAAAAAGCGTACTAACTACAAATTCCACATTTGCCACACTCATAAAAAATGCAGCCTTTGTCAAAAGCAAACGGAAGCACTTTTTTGTTAATATTTGTAATGAGCAGCATACTTTTATTGAAGAATTCGACTTGTTACTTTAAAGTTGAACTATCCGAAGAATTTGGACTCTTTGAAGTTGGGAATTTACGCCTTTGTCGTATTCCTTACAAATGCAGCTGAGAAAAATAAAATCACTCAGAATGAGAAATTTACTTGCTTTTTGTCAGTCGAATCTGTGTGGACATATTCCAGAACTTGAGTTCTCTCTTTCGTGGAATGTAAACTAACCGCCTGATTTCTCCCTCGTCTGGCACGTTCTTTCCAAGGGTTGGAGTAGAAACGGTAAAACTTTCCCAGTCCCTGAAACATATTTTGTTTGAAATTCCCCAGTACAGTGCAATCCGACATTCATGGATCAAAATATGATTATACTAAAAAGAACTGGAAATACCGAAAAGGCAGAGAAATCCTAAATAAAAAATTGTGCTCTAAGTTATTAAGTTTTACGTTTTCAAAACCTGTATTTTCAGTGTTTTATGAGTTCTCTATTTTTTAGCACGTACATGATATTTTATGCACTATTTTGTAAAAATAAAATGGAGAAATGTTCTTTTAATTACTTTTTATTTGATACGTTTATTGTTTTTATTTGGAACATTTATTTATTGTTTCTATTTGATGTATTTATTTTTTTTTCTATTTGATACATTTATTTACTGTTTCTATTTGATACATTTATTTATTGTTTCTATTTGATACATTTATTTACTGTTTCTATTTGATACATTTATTTATTGTTTCTATTTGATACATTTATTTATTGTTTCTATTTGATACATTTACTTATTGTTTATATTTGATACATTTATTTATTGTTTCTATTTTATACATTTATTTATTCCTATTTATTAATCACTAATTACACATGCATTAATTAATCCTTTTTCATTTTTCGTTATTTCTAGCGGTTTGCAAGTTAGTTTATACATCTAAATTTTGTTATAATTACACAATTATTGTATTTTCATGTGAATAAATTGTTGGATAGTATTCAGTCAGAAAAAACAAGGCGAAAAGTCCTTTTCAATTTTTTGTTATCTTCAGTAGTTTTCAAGTTATTTAGTGTCAAATTTGACCAATCACGCGCGACTTACAGAAGAATGGCAGAAGAAGAGGGCGGAGCATGAATCCCCACTCTCAGCGGTTATTGTCGCTCTCCCTACTATTTCCTACATTCTCCTATAAATCGTACCTAATTCGTCAATTCTGACACTAAATAACTTGCAACCGCTAGAAATAATGAAAAATGAAAAAGGACTTTTTTCTTCAGTTTGTTTATGCCAATTGAAATCCGCGAACTATTTGCTAAAGTTTCCACTTTCTTAATCTTACATCTCTAATTAATTCCCCCTAGATTTCAATTATTTTAAATATGCGTGCTCGAATAACTGAATATAAAATTTTGAAAAAGAAAACAAAACCGAAATTATCATTTTCAATTAAATGAACACAGTTTTATATTTTACATTTATTTATTTTCTATTTATTTATTTATTTATTTATCTATTTATTTACATATTTATCAATTTCCATATTTGAAAATAAATTCAATCAATTCAGTGAAGAGTAACTTTTCGAAAACATAACTTAATTCTTGTTACGTGGTGTGATACAGACCATGAAAATAAAATTCTTTTCATGTTCTTAGAAGCGGATGGAATCACGAAACTTGCAAAAGTACAAGTTTATATCGACAAGAACTTGCGGACGACGACTGTTTTCGAAGCTTCTATTTCTGAATGTATAGAAGGTGTCACGTATTCTTAGAATAAGTTTACCGGGCGAATACACGAGTAGGTGAAATTGAGGAATAGGATAAATTTCAGTGAACAAACAAACCGAATACAAAGAATAAGAATTTGCGAGAATTCTAGGTCACGAGTTACGAGAGATGGTTAGATTTTCATTGTTTTAACACAAGTGTGTTATTAAATTTTAACGAAAGCTTGCTTTTCAGAATCGCAGCGCCGCATGAAACTTGCACAATCTCTTCATAAAATCAAACCTCATTCAATTTCAATACCATAAAAATTCTCCTTTATTCTCTTTTTTAAAAGCAATACACCCTCAAAGCTAACTTGAACAAAAACTTCATTTTTGTACAATTTTTTAGATTTTTTATCAAATTTAAATTTCTTTTTTAACTTGATTAAAATGGTGTTTTAAACTTATTTTTAAAATTTCTTTTGTTTTCTTTGTTTTATTGTATTACTGATATGGTATTCTTGGTTCTTGAAATTTTAAATACTTTCAAAAACAGTTGGCATCTTTGAACATTTCGTATTTTCATGTTTCTTGACATCAATTTTCAAACATTTTTTAAAAATAATTTTTCAATATTATGTGTTCCTAATGGACTGTTATACTCTAATGTTTTGAATTTCATACAGTGGAAATGTTTTTATTGAAAAGAATCCGTACATTAAGAGAAACATGGAAAATCGAAGCACTTTTTATTAAAAATTTTCCATTTGTTTATAATTTTTTACATTCGTTTTTTAGTGATCTTCATTTTTCATATAAAGCCATATTTTTACATTATCACTGCTTTTAAAAAGCTGCAACTGTGCGTACATCACTGGAGCGTTTTTTTTTTATTGAACTATCAATAACAGGAGAAGGGTAGATAAGTAATCAAAGTTTGCATTTTCCGCATGGAGAGAGATAAAATATGCACTGGCTTTCGTGTAATTTTGGACTCGGTGGTTCACACAGGTCGAAGACAGATAGTTTTTTCTTTAAACAAATTTGCAAAATGTATGCATCTACGCACGCTCTTAATTTGCATATTCTTCATGAAATATGCATTTCCTGTTATGTTGACGACGATTCAAAGATTCATGTTCGCTCCGACGGCTTAGCATCTACTCTAATTACGCGTAATGCAACTAAAGTATCTTAATGACTACTGTTTAGAATTCAGTATTATAAAATTTAAATAAATTACATAAGTTTCTGTTCATTCGTAATAAAGCTTGTTCATTATAAGATAAAAAATGTCCATTATAATTTATACACTATTCTATATTTTATCGTTGTCATATTTTCTAACATTTTTTTAGTGTTCAGCAGTGTCATTATTATATGACACATTTTAAATATTTCTTTATCACGAAAACTTGCTAAGGAGATAAAATTTCAAATGAAGCAAGAGAATTAAAATGTTGAATAATAGAATATCAGTTACAGAGACATATCACTACAGTTGTGTGTACACGGATTTTAATCATTTCACATTTTACTCATTTTTTGCTGTAAATAAAAGTAAAACATTTTCTTTGTGCTCAATGCAATTTTTGAGATTTTTCTTTCTGAATTAAATTTCTCCACAAATATGCGAAAAAAATTTAGTTAAATTAGTTGAATTATATAAAAATGTACCTTTTAGGTGAGGTCAAGAATGCAAACTATTTTTTATTATTTCATGAGTTATTGTGTTTTCAAGAGAACAATACATTTTGCACTTTTCGACTTGTCTACTTGTTTACTTTTCTACTTTCTTTCAACTTTCTAATCATTATTTTTACTTTCTTTTCTTCTTTTTTGTCTGCATATCGATCTATTTTTATCTATTTCTATCTCGCCATAAAATACTCCCTTTCTATTTAATTGAAAAGAAGACAGAGCTTTCCTCCTTTCGGTTCTCAAAGGCTCCTTTTTGACTTGCACAAAAAGTCATTCTGTTAGATATTGAATGAAAAATAAATGTAATCGTTTTGCTTGCAGGATATGCAGAACAATGAAATGTATAAATATCAAAGTTAGAACTAAGTTTGCAGTATTTTAAGCTTAAGTTTGGAATTGAGTTTCAACTCAATTACTAGAAAATCAACGATTTAGGGAAGTAATTGAGGAGAGGCATACTGACTAGAATCAAGCGTTAGGAAAAGTTTTTTAGTTTTGGAAAGTCGTTACTTCCTTTGTACCCTTTGTCGCTCAAGACTTTTCCAGATTTAGAAACTTCAATGTGAACTTCTCGAAGAAGAGCCTTTGAACTATTCTCTAATTGAAGAGTCAAAAAAGTTTATTTGTTAAAGTATAAAGGTACGACAGGTAAAGAAGAATAAAAGTCCTTTTGTTCAGATAGATAAAAGCTCAAAGAATATTTCCTACAAGAAAAAAATTTTACAATTGCGTAACAAATTATTTCAGGACCAATCGATTGTGTAAAAGTTCACATTAATCAATTATTGATAATTATTACTAGAAATAATTATGATTACACAATTATTTTAATCAAAATTTGGATAATTAATACAAATAATTTTTATTTATTTTATTTTATTTATCACAAATCAACCAGCAGTCAAGATGTAATAATAATAATTATTAAACATTATTACTAACAATAATTATTATTACATTATTACTAATAATTATTTATTTAATTATTAACGGACACATGAATGTCTCTTTGGTATAAAAGTACTTTCACAAATGAATATGTAAAATTAGGTAAATATGTGCCTGTAATTAATTAACATTAAACAGCAAAAGATAAATTAAATAATTCAATTCATTTGATAATTTTAAAAATACTAAAAAGATGCGAAGTAACTATGTCTCGTGATCTTAAAGAAATTTACAATTTTTCATTCTTAATTAAATACTTATTTAAAAACTTAATTTTTGACCTCTAATTGATTTATGCGTATTTAAAAGCTCAATTTTTTAACTTTAATTAAGTTATACTTAATTACAGACTCAATTTTTCTCGTTTAATTGATTTATACTTAATCAAAGACTCGGTTTTTATCAGCTTATTTGATTTCTGCTTAATTAAAGCACCGGGTATTTTTTAGCATTCTCATGAATACAATTTTTAATTGAAATGGATTTAATATGTTTTATAAATGTTATAAATAAAATGTTGCATAAATAATTGTCGACTGAATTGTTATATTTCTTGGTTTCAGAATGATTTCTATGAAATTGCTATTTATTCAATGAAAGGTTTTTGAAACCCTATACGATTATTATTTGCTTTTGGGTTTTCAGCTTCCTATGCAATACTTTTATTTTGCCAGCGAGCCACTATCTCATTATATTCATAAGTCACACAACTCTTTTCAGCAGGGTTACAATATTCACTCAACACCAAGTCGCTTTTGTGAGGTGGAGTATTGTTGAAGAAATTCAAAACATAAATGCAAAGTCGAGCAGAGTTAGTTCATTAAATTCCCTTTATGCACATTTTAATAAATTACAAATTACTACACAAATAATTATCCTATTTAATAGACGTGACAACTACGATAAACAAGTGTTTTAATAACTGAAAAATATGTTCACTAATGAGTGTTCAAATCATGTGATTTGGTGTTTATGCATGTTGGCCATGTTCAGCAGTGATCTATGCAAATTGAATGAATGTTTAGTAGTGCTTTATGAACATCAAACATGCTTAGTAGTATTCTATTCAAGTTCTACGCATGCAAAGTAGTGATACTTAGCAGTCAAACATGATCAGTAGTGATCTATGCAAACTGAACATGTTCAAGAGTATTGATCTTTACAAGTTAGACATGTTCAGTAGTGATTTATGCAAGCTAGTAGTATGCCTAGTAGTGATCTACAAAAGTCGAACATCTCCAGCAGTGATTTACAAAAACTGAACATGTCCAACAGTAATCTACAAAAGTTGAACATGTCCAACAGTGATATACAAAAATTGACCATGTTCAGCAGTGATCTACAAAAATTGAACATGTCCAGCAGTGATCTATCAGAATTGAACGTGTACCTCGAAGTGATCTTTACAATTTGGACACGTTTAGTAATGCTCTATGCAATTTGGACATGGTCAATAGTGATCTATGCAACCTAGACATTTTCAGTAGTGGATTTTGTAAATTGTACATGATTATTAATGATCTACGCAAGTTATACATGTGAAGTTTTGTTCTGTAAAATACATAAATGGTCACCAGTGATCTATGCCAATTAAATACATAAATGGTCACCAGTGATCTATGCCAATTAAATACTATGGTTGGTAGTGATCTATGCAAGATTTACATTACCTGTAGTGATCTACGCATTATTAGCATTGTCCGTGGTGATCTACGTCAGCTGCAAATAACCAGAAATGATCTACAGTGGCTGAACATATGCATAGTAGTGATTTACGAAAGTCAAGCGAGATTAAAATTAATTTTTACAAGTTGGACATGTTCAGCAGTGATTTATACAAGCTGAACATTCTAAATAGTGATATATGGAAGCCAGATATGTCTAGCAGTGATTTACGATGGCATGATGTGGGATTAGTAGTGATCTAAAAACAGTAAAACATGTTCATCATTGATCTTTATAAGTTGAACATGTTCAGTAGTGATTTATGCAAGCCGAACACGTTCAGTAGTGACTTATGGAATCCAATAATGTTCAGCAGTGACTTACGGTAGCATGGTGTGTGTTTAATAGTGATTTATGAAAGTAAAACATGCTAAGTACTGGTCTTTACAAGCTGGACATGTTCAGTAGTGATTTAAGCAAGATGAACATGTTCAGTAGTGACTTATGGAAGCCAATAATGTTCAGCAGTGACTTACGGTAGCATGATGTGTATTTAATAGTGATTTATGAAAGTAAAACATGCTAAGTACTGATCTTCACAAGCTGGACATGTTCAGTAGTAATTTATGCAAAATGGACATGTTCAGCAGTGATCTACGCTTGTTGAACGTGCGTTTAGTAGTGGTTCATAAAAGTAAAACATGAATAGTATTGATCTTTACAAGTTGGACATGTTCAATAATGATCTATACAAATTGGACATGTTCAATAGTGATTCATACAAGTTGGACATGATTAGCAGTGATCTATGCAAATAAGGCGTGTTTAATAACGATCCATGGTAGTTCATCTTGTCTATTAGTGGTCTATGAAAGTAAACATCCTTACTATATGCAACTAGGGTATTCTCGGCAGTGATCTATACAAGTAGGGTACAGTCAGCAGTGATATACGCAAGTGTGACATGCGCAAAAGTGTTTTAAGCCAGTATGACATGCGCAGTTGCATTCTACGCAAGTTAAACATGCGCAATACTGCTCTACGCACAGCTGACATGCGCAGTAGTATTCTAATCATGTTTGACATGCGCAGTATTATTTTAAGCACGTCTGACATGCGCAGAAGTGTTCAAAGCATGTCTGACATGCACAAAAGTGTTCTAAGCTATTATGACATGCGCAGTTGCATTCTACGCAAGTTAAACATGCGCAGTAGTGATCTACACACGCCAGTCACTCTTAAAATTCAATTTCATCACAAATAATTGCAAAGTTCATATATTTCAAAAATAAGAATTCAATTTGACCTTCTCTCTTCTACTAAACATATACAACCATCAAAGTTGATCCTGCGAGTCAAAAATAATCCTTTGATCTCCCACAATCATGGTACATTTTTCTTGTAAAATCAAGCAAGTTATATAATTCAAAGTTTCCAATATGTTGCATCGCGATGATCATTTCTGATCGTCACTTGACAAACGAGCGCTAAAACTTTGCAAGCTTGTTCATGCGGAATATGCAATTAATGAAATTCTTGTGGGTAGTGAACGGGGCGCGATCGGTTGCTGGGTTGTATGCACACATCTACGTGCGAATAGCGAGAACGAATACAAATCGTCAAACGCAAAATGACATGGTGACGATAGAGCGTGATTTAAAGCCTCGCGCACACGAATCAAGAAATGACGGAAGAGAAATAAACGCTGGTTCCGGTACGTTGGGTGTTTTTTTCTCTTTTTTTCTCTTTTATCCTTTTATCCTTTTTCTCTTTTTACCTTTTCCCTTTTTTCTTTGATGGCCATTTTACACAAAAGGGGAGAGAATTCTCTGATCCTTTAAATCCGACTTTACAGAACGGGTACGGAAACAGTAACAGGAACAGAGTCATATATGTAACTTCTACTAATTATCAAAGTTCGACACAGTTCTCCCTTTACCACCTCGATTTCCGTTTCCTTCCTCAACTAGATGCTGTAGTTCGCTACAACAGGGAGGTCAGAGGCTTTCTAGAATTAGAAGGTTTATCTTACCCTAATATCGACGAAGACGACCGAATCTCTTGTCATCTTCTCCTGCTTACGTCAAAGCACCTCGTTCACTGTAAAAGCTCGCGTTACAGTCTAAGTATGATCAAGCAGACGTCAAATTTAATTACAACATCGTCATCATACGAAAATGAAGACCCAAGGGCTCATAAGATGTTTCATTAGAAACTGTAATTTAAACACAGTCTTGTAATTTACATTTTAAAATCAAAAATTTCAATTACATTTTAAATTAACTATGAATATCATTAATGGGAAATATGAAATAAGAAAGTGTATAAACTCCATGAATTCATAGATTTCGCTTATTCAATTATAAATTTTACATCCAATCGTTTAATGTTATAAATCCCGCTTATCCAATTATCATAAATTAAATAATCATTAATAATCGTAAATCCAATCGTTTAATAATTCAACCTTGCTGTGAATTGGAATTCAATATGTACATGAAAATAGAATTGTTTGAAAAAATATCTCAACTTTGTAAATCTAGTTTTTAAAAATGTATAAATCAGTTCTAAAACTATTGAAATAATCAAATATAAATTATAAGAGGGAAAAGCTTTTTTTGAAAATAATAATAATAATTCATGAAACGCTTTTCTATGACTTAATCAACAACGAAAAACTAATTTAAAGTTGATTATACAAAAGATAAATGTACTGGAAATAAAGGTTTTAACAAACAATGATCGGAAAATTAAATGATGCTTTATTATTCCGATCGATGTGAAACCCAACACGTGGCTAATTAAGTTTTCCACTGAACATCAATAGCTTCAAAATGAAACTCGAATATTGTTAAATACATGAGCAAAAAATGTTGTATGTATGCTACGATAATTGAATAACAACATTTAAAGCTATATAAATGAACCGGTCGATAAAGTTATTTCAAATTCAACACTAATAATAATGAAAACACAAATAATAATAGCAATAGTAATTATAATAATAAGAATTTTTTATACTTTTCTGTTTAATACTTTTTTAATACTTTTTTAATACTTTTTTGAATATGTTTGTTAATACTTTTTTCAAAAAAGTAATAAATATTACATTTGCATAATTCAAAGACGTTTTAACTTACTAAAACTTTAAAAAATCTGTTCTTTTTTTGTACTTTTTCATACTTTTTCATTTTTTTTTACTTTTCTTGGAGTCGTGCGCCAAAGGAAGGGGCCTTAGAAGCAAACGGTTATAGGTTATGTTTGATAATAATTTTAACTTGATTATAGATTCGTTTTTAATTACATTTTCAATCAGAGGGAGTGTTTTATGAACACTTTGTGTCTTTACTATCAAAAAAGTGTTTTCAATTGCAAAGAATTAAAACCGAATCTTTAATTGCGTTAAAACTATCATCAAACATAACCTACAATTTTCTCCATCTAATAGGTTCCTTTTTTCGAAACACGTCACATATACATATAAAAAGTAATAGACATTTGCATAATTGCAAAATGTTTCAACATTAATTTAAACTAGAAAGAACTGCTCTTATTCGTTAATTGATAAAATATATTCTTAAATATGAATTCTAATATACGTCAAGGGACGATAAAATTGAGTCTTTCGGTTGCTTAATGACAGCAAAGAATATAACAAAATAATAAGTAGAAAATCCGTACTGAGGTATCATTTTCCTGAAGGAAGGTAAAGTAAATATTTCACTTTGCACCACGGAAAAGATTCTAAAAGGGGTTGAAATGAGGCTTATAACCCGGTATAAAAGAAAAAAGGTTATGAAACTAAAGTTGGGGTCACAAGCATACAAAAGCAACAATATTGTAGAGAAAAATAAAATGATATAACTCAAGGAGAGAGGAAAAATAAAATCAAAGAAATAACTGGAAATAGACAAACAAAGAGTATAGAAAGAGTTTTAGAGAAAAGACAAAATAATTGAGAAGCTCATTGATCTATAAAAAGAGCAAATGAGTGTCTAACATTTTCCCTGAAGATGAATGGGCTAAGAAGAAAATTAACCAGGCACAGTAAAAATAGTCAGTGATAGCTAATATTGAAGATTCAATTGAATCTTTGTCCCAGAAGCATCAAGCATCAAAATAATTATCTAAAAATATATTTATAAGTTGAGAAAACTTTCGGATACTAATAGATTATTGACTTGAAAATAAAAGCTATTTTTTGAATCTAGACCTATTTTTAATCCCGTTCTTTTTTAGGACGTTTTTATTAGAAGATTTATATTATGATATCTTAATCAGGACATTTTGAGAAGGATATTTTACACTTTCTAGGACATTGTATCATCTACTTAAATGAGGTATCTTAATTGAAACCTCTTTTAATTATGATACAGAAAGTATTTTTATAAAAACAGGGTCGATTTGCTACCTACATTTATGAACTTTAAACTTTTATGATTTTATTTTATAAATTATTTATAGCACATGAACTATAAACTTTTCAATTTTATATTTACACATTTATAATATCTAAACATGAGCATATAATTTTCCTGGTAAAGATTTATTTCCATAGCTGGTAGAAAAACGATTGTCGCTTTTTAGGGTGAAGGTGACGTGAAACAAATATATGCACCGAGGGGTCGAAAATTCGTGATTCGATATTATTCACTAAATGATGACAAGTCACGAAAAACAACTCAATCCGAGTGGTACGAAAGAATACTAAAACTAATAAATTCATTAATTTCCTCTCCTAGATTCAAAATCAAAGATATAATAGAAAATATCCAACTAGAACTACAAAATATTGAATATTGTAAAAGAAACTAGGTACAAAATGACTAATTACAAAAAAATACTAAACAATGCATTTAAAAAAAAATTGAAAAATGCAAATCAAAAAAATCAGAAGTATAAAAAAATACAAATCAAAAGAATCAGATAAATCACAAAAATGTGAGTACAAAAATTGCAAAACACAAAAATATGGAAAATGAACATTAAAAATCAAAATTATAAGTCAGCATTATAAATCAACATTATAAATCAACATTAGAAATCAACATGAGAAATCAACATTATAAACAATATAAATTATAATTGATCGATTTCCAATTTCAAAACTATTGTTTTTTAATCATATTTTATAACAAAATAAGAGTTCAATTATAATTGACAATCTTTAATATTTTATAAGACAGAACAACAAACTTCTTTTCTAAGATTTTGTAAAAAAAATTTAACAAAAAATGGATTCAATTTTGAGAATTGTTCTATGCGTCTGACCAAAACGTGTTTCTACTACTTATTTGGAACTGTTTACATTTTTTAACATTCAAACAGAAATGGCTGCTTAAACTGTATTTAAGCAGTGTTTAAACCTTTTATTTAATCCTCCGTTAAAAATTGAAATAGTTCCAAATAAGTAGTAGAAGTACGATATGATCAGACATGCAAATCAATTCTCAAATCTAGAATCTCTTTTAATTAAAGACATTTTTTACATCACATCGTGCTTCTACTACTTATTTAAAACTGTTTTCACTTATATAACAGATGATTTATAAATCCCCTTTTGAACTGTACCGAAACTGTGATCGGTAAAAAATATCGGTAAAAAATCATATTTTAAAAAAATAGAAACAGTTTTAAATAAGTAGTAGAAGCGCTGTATAGTCAGACATGTAGAAATATTTATAAAACAGGAATATTTTTAAGAACAATTTTCTTCATGTCTGACAACATCGAGCTTCTACTACTTATTTGAAACTGCTTTCACTCTAAACAGATGATTTACAAACCGCTTTATAAAATTGAATTTAAACCGTGTTGAACAGTTTCTAAAATATGTTTTTTAAAAATTTAAGTAGTTTCAAATAAGTAGTAGAAGCACTGTACGGTCAGACATGTAGGACAATTTTCAAAACTAAAATCGTTTTCAGCACAATTTTCTTTCTGGCTGATAACATCTAGCTTCTACTACTTATTTCAAACTGTTTTAACTTTTAACAAATGATTTACAAACCACTTCATAAAATTGAATTTAAACCGTGTTTAAACCGCTTTAAAATTATCTTTCTTAAAAATTTAAACAGTTTCAAATTAAATTATCTTTTTTAAAAAATTTAAACAGTTTCAAATTACATTATCTTTTTTAAAAATTTAAACAATTTCATATAAGTAGTAGAAGCACGGTACGGTCAGACATGTAGAACAATTTTCAAAACTAAAATCGTTTTCAGGACGTTTTTCTTCATGTCTGACATTATCGTACTTTTACTACTTATTTGAAACTATATTTACAATTTTAAAATATTATTTTAATAAATGGTTTAAATCGTTCACCCCAAGTCAAATGTACGTATAACTTGAAAACAGTTTGGAAATTACCTATCTTTTATAAACAGTGCAGAAAGTACGTATCTCTGATTTT
>WNHD01001025.1:32829-51908 GCA_011057455.1 Ganaspis sp. Gsp50
AAATCTGAGATACGTACTTTCTGCACTGCTCATAAAAGATAAGTAATTTCCAAACTGTTTTCAAGTTATAAGTACATTTGACTTGGGGTGAACGAAATACTGTTTAAATAGAGTTTAAGTATGGTTTGAACACGGTTTAAATACTATGCAAATTCGGTACAAATACGGATTAAATACGGTTCACAGACGGTTTTTGAAATCTTTAAAAAAAGTTCTTTTGAAAAACCATCCGTTTATGCAATAATGAAATAATCAAAGTTATAAAAAATAAGTCAAAGGACTTTTAGTACATAACTTTGCTCTCAATGTTTGACAAATGTTAAGTTTTAGGACTATCAATGAAAAAAGGTTTTATGAATACTTTTTGAATTTTAGCGCGAAAATTAAATAAAATCAAATATTAAATATAGTAATAAATAAAATATTATTAAATATTAAATAAAACCTTCAAAGCATTAAGTAGTAGAATCAAATAAACATTATAAGTAAAAGGAAAAGATTATTATTGTTATTAAAAAAAATGGAGTAAAACATTAAGTAGTACAATCTAGTTTTAGTCAGACAGACATTCAAAATCCTTTAATCCCTTATTATTTATTAATTTAAAATTGATTAAACTTGCTGACAAAGGAGCGATGACACGAAAAGTTCAAATAGTACAAAAAACCCTGAGTTCATTGATTACATTAGGAATATATTTGCAATTTATATTTTTATATTATGATGATTGCGTGGGAAAAGCTTGATGATAAATTTGGAAAATTGGCTCTTTGTTTTTTGCGAGCTGTCTAAACCAGCTAATACCAGGTACGCTGAAAGACAAGCTGCGAGTTGGAATGCTCGACAATGTCAGGCAAAGTCTACTCAGCCAACCAGCAAGTAGGTACAGTCAGTATAGAGTCAGACGGCCGCAAGAGTGCCAGTCTAGCGTGGGCGCACGAAGCGGTACCACGTGCATCGACCTTTTCCGTTGCATCTCCCGCCTCCGCACTTTCGAAAGTGAGCAGGAATTTTTAATTATTTAAAAGAGTCCCCCTTAAAATTGTGCGCGAGTGAGAAACTCAGAAGTTAAAAATAAACCTTGTGATTACATGTTGAAAGAAACGAGTTTTGTTTATTTGGCGAATATTCGTGTTTGAGGCAGTTTTCAAATTACCTTACGCCAATATAGTTTGGTTTTCGTGATGTGATTTCAAAGACCTTTAGAAGTTCATGAGGTCGATGGCCCAAATTTATTGAAATTAGTGTCGAGGAGGTAGTTCACTTTTCTGGATTATTAGCAATCACGTTTTCAGGTTGAAAGTTTTTTGGTTTGGAGATTCAGTGTTTTGATGTTTGTTGTTATTTTCGAAGTTTTGTTTGTTATTTAAATTTACGATTGTGTTTTGTGTCAATTTATGTAGTAACTATTAACACTGTTAGATTTAGCACTATGTAGATTAGTATGTTAATTGAATTAAATTTAGGATGTTTAGATTGATTATTTTAAGTTCATGGTTTAATTTATTTACGAATTTATTATCTTTTATGTGTTATAGACAAAATTTTAAAAAAAATTATTATATTTATTGTAAACTTTATTACCTTATATTTATTATACAAAGATTTATTTCCTGATATTTATTATAAATAAATTTATTTCCTTATGTTTATTATACACAAATTTATTTCCTTACATTTATTATAAACACATTTATTTCCTTACATTTATTATAAAAAATTTACTTCGTTACATTTACTATAAACAAATTTACTTCGTTACATTTATTATAAACAAATTTACTCCGTTACATTTATTTTAAACAAATTTACTCCATTACATTTATTATAAACAAATTTACTTCGTTACATTTATTATAAACAAATTTACTTCGTTACATTTATTATAAACAAATTTACTTCGTTACATTTAATATAAACAAATTTACTTCCTTACATTTATTATAGACAAATTTACTTCCTCACATTCACTATAAACAAATTTACTTCGTTACATTTATTATAAACAAATTTACTTCCTTACATTTATTATAAACAAATATATTATCATCTCATTATTGTAAACACATTTTTTATCTCATATTTATTATAAATAAATGCATTACCTTTCGTTTATCATAAAGAAGCTTATTACTTTCTATTTATTATAAACAAATGTAGTTTTATAGTTCGAATTGACACGTAAAAAATATTTTTTTGTAACAGCGAAACATCCTTAAAATAGCTATATGTTTTTAACTGGTGGAAAAAAGTGAATCTAATTTAGTACAACATTTAGATGTTCCAGGAAAATATTGTTTTGAGTGTACAATTATTGTTTAAACAATAATTGATTAAATCCACTTTTTTATAAATTATAATTGAGATTTGGCGTCCGAGTTCGAATCTACTATTAAAGTGAAATTTTACTATCATAGTGAAATTTTACTACTATAGTACATTTTTACTTTTATATTGTAACTTTACTATTATAGTATACTTTTACAACCATAGTGTAATTTTATCATTTTAGTTTAATTTTACTATTTTAGTGTAACTTTACTATTATAGTGTAATTTTACTATTTTAGTGTAACTTTACTATTATAACGTAATTTTATTATAGTGGAATTTTACGATTAAAGTGTAAGTTTATCGTCTTGGTTAAAATTTATATTTAAAGTGTAAATTTACAATTATAATTTCAATTACTAATTTTACCATTTCTCGTTCAAATTTACAATCATTGTTTAAATTTACACTCATGGCTCGAAATCAAAACTAAATTCATATTTACCATATAATAGTTCTTTACAACTTTATAGTTTAAATTAATAGTGGAAAATTACCATATTATTGTTGCACTATAGTTAAAATTAACAACTATTGTGAAAATAAACTGTTATGGTTCAAATTTACCGTTTTGGTTCACATTTACCATTTGAAAAATTAACGATTTTAGTTCAAAGTTACTGTTATCATGCAAATTGACTACGTTCGTTCAAAGTTATAATTACCGTGCTATTATCAATTATGGTTTATCACAAGTATACTTAAAATTTACCATTATAGTGTAAATTGACCATTTTAGTTTAAATTTGCCACTATTGTGTAAACTTACTATATTATAATTAGGATTTATCATTATATAGTAAAGACTTAATGCATTTTTGTTGGAATTTGAAATATATAAATTGAAATAAAGCAAAATTACCATCACAAAAATGTTTAAAAAATTGTGAGTGATTTAAAAAATGTAAAATTCAAACTCAAATTAATAATTACAGGCCTATTTACTAGAAAAGTTGAAAAGAACAATTTTGCGATTTTAAATTCAACATTTTATGTTTTTGAAAAAACACTACCTACATTGTTGTTTTAGCATTTTTATAAACTTTTCTGTCACCCTTTATATGAAATGTTTTGTTCAGGTTTTAAAATTTCTGGGATTCTAAATTTCTGTTTTTTGTATTTTGTTTTTTCGTTTTTGTCTTTTCTATTTTATTTTTTGTATTTCGTTTTTTCCATTTCGTTTTTTCATTTTTATTTTTCTATTTTATTTTTTGTATTTCGTTGTTTTCGTTTCGTTTTTGTTTTTTCTATTTCGTTTTTTCTTTTTGCTATTTCTATTTTGTTTTTCTATTCGTAATTGACAATTTTATGATTCCTTTTATGAATCCTTGCAATTACATATTTTTCAAATTATATTCTCTTAATAACTCTTATCATTATTGTTTACTTTACAACGAATTAAATATTTCTTACCCTATTTATGGTCCATGTGACTGCAGATTATTAAATAAATAAATAGCAATAAATGCAGTCGAGACAGGAATCCATCTTTCTGATTGAAGTTCACAAGAAATATTTTTAAAAAATGAAGTCATGAAAATATTTTTTCGCGCGTGGAGACAATTTTTTCTCCGAATTCGGCATATCATACTTGTCAAAAAAGTTGTTCGCGTCAAACAATTTTTTAAACTGTTCCATATATAAGATTGAAGAAGCAGTTTGCATAATGCATATTATAATCAAGTAATAATGTAATTTTCCGTTTTATAGGGTGCTCGGAGATAAAAGTTTCTTCCATGAAATCTAATATATCTTAAATTTCGTCGACGAGAACCTGATTTTTCGTTTTTTATATTCGAATTTTATGCCGCTTTTCTTGAAGTACTTCTTTTTTGAATCATAACCCGTTTTACGATTCTAACATACATACGAGTTCTGCAGATTCCTTTTTTCTGTCTTTTCTTTCGCTGCAGCAAGACTCGAGATGTTAACATGACTGAACATGGCGAAAGATATCAAAATTGAAAAATAAAAAGTTTTTTATTGTTCTAGAAAGATTTAGATCTTCGAAGCGCGAGATAAGAATAGCCTTGGCTGATTGGTTGCGTTTTATTTTCTTTCCTTTTCTTACTAATTTTCCATCCAAATTTTCAGTTCGATATGAAAATCGTGCATTCAGGCATTTTTAAAATTTCGATATTAAATTACTGTTTATATTATTATTTATTCTGCATAACAATTGTTGAAATTTCGTTTTTGAGTGGAAAAAGTGTTTCTTCGGAAATGATTAGCTAAATATTTATTTTATTTGTTTATTTTATTCTTCTTTTTAGTTTCTTTTTTTTATTTTTAGTTTCATTATTTTTTTATTTTATTTTTAGTTTCATTATTTTTTTATTTTATTTTTTGTTTTATTATTTTTCTTATTTTACTACGATTTTTTTGTAATAGGAGCGTTTAGTAAAAATTGCAATATGAGCGTTAGGAAACAACTATTAAAAGAATTAAAGCAGTTTTATGTCTCGGGTTGGAAGGAAATCAATTCTTCATTTACAAAGTTTTCTGAACTCTTCTGACATCGATCCAGCCATCAGAGGATGATAGCAATTTATGCATGTACTTAACTGCTTGTTTATGTATGTTACGTGGAAATAGATAACGAGAAAATATTTATTAAGGAAGCAAACCCGATATCAAATAGCTTATTTTGCTTTCATTTTTCTCTTCAATATCGCAAGTCTCATTAAAATTTTCTCGTCAACTGCAACTTTAAAGCAACATTATTTAAATTTACTTTTATAAAGTTTGCCAAATTAAACCATCACAAGCAATAGTTCTTTCACTAATAAAAAATCACCATCAAAGAATGTCATTTTCCATGTAACGAAAATCGTAATTAAATTTTTATTGTGTCGAAAATTGTATTGAAATTTTCCATGTATCGAAAAATGTATTGTAATTTTCCACACATGCAAAAGTTTTAAGTATGTGCATTTCTAAAAAATTCTTGGTTATAATTGAATTTTAAAAATGCAAGAAAATCCACCAAGAACTATTTTCTTGTGCAAATTTCTGAAACAGGTTGACAAAGTGAAATTCTAGCAGAATAATGCGAAAATTTTTTGAAATCTTACGCGATGAAAAGGTGCGTTATGAATGCACATTGAAAGAGTAGACACATTTAATAAAAATATAAAGGCTAAGTACTTGATTCGAGGGCTTATCGGTATATTAAAATCGATTATACTGCACCCTAGAGCTGAGTTCGTTGGCTTTGACATTAACTAAATGGCTTTGAATGTCGTCTAGGCTAGAATCGAACGCATTATAAAGACAGAGATTTGATAAAGTTCTCTAGAATCTCTAGAATCCTCAATAATTTGGAAATAACAAAAGAAACTCAAAAACTGATTGAATAACTTAAAATATAACTTAAAATCATATGAAGAAATTCAAAATCTGATCAAGGAACCACAATTTTATACGAGAGGTTCAGAATCAAAGTTTTTTTTTATTCAAATAAATAATTGTTTGATTTTAATGAATAAAAACTTTTACTTTCTGGACTTAAGGAAATAATTTTTATAATTACAATAAAGAATTTCTTTAGTTCTAACAAATCAATAGTTTAATTAAGCATAATTTTTTTTTCAATAAATTACTTTTACTCCGAGTTATAGTCTGCGAAAAAAAGTGATTTCTGTTTTCTTCGTTGGTTTAATGGACCAGGTGAATGACTTTCGATCTTGGGGACTCGAGTTCGATTCCCCGCTCCGATGAATTTTTCGCTAATCTGAAAAACAAATATAAAATACAAAAAAGAATCTCCGAAATGAAACTGTATTGAACAAGAAACACTAAATATTAAAAAAGAAGAAAAGGGGGAAAATTGAGAACAAAAAGGCAATTGGAGAGGGAAGAGACTGAAAATAAAAACTAAACTAAAAGTAGAAAAACTGTAAATAAAGGTAATCGAACAAGAAGAAACTACAAGAATAAAAATAAATTGAACAGAATGGAAATTAAAAATATCAAAAATTAACTTAAAAAATGACATTGCAAAAAGGGAAGAAACTGAAAACAAAATAGTAAGTGGAAAAGAAGAAACAAAACACAAAGACGAAACTGAAACTAAGAGAAACGAAAATGACAAGAAACGAAAAGAAAGAAGAATGTAAAAATGAATTGTGCAAAATAATAACGAATGTAAAAAAGAAGCAAACTACAAAAAAATACTAAAAAGACAGAAAGCTAAAAAGAAAAAACTGAATACAAAAAAGGAATGGATATAAAAGGAACTAAACAGAGAAAAAATGAAATGAATTGTAAATAAAGGAAACCAAAACCAAAAAAACGAGCTGTCAAGAAAAGAAACTAAAAAGAGAGGAAACTAAAAAGAAGAAACTTAAAACAAAGAAAAATTGAATAAAAAAGAAACTAAAAACAAAAATGAAACTAAGAAGAAAAGAAAGAAAGAAAAAAGAAAAGAAACAGTAAAAGAGAAACAAAATACAGAAGAAACTAAGTAAAGAAGAAACTGAAAACAAAAAAGAAAGTAAACAAAAAAAGGAACAAGAAGAAATGAAAATTGAAAATGAATAAAACAAGTGGAAACAGCGAAGAGAAATTGAAGCCGTGGAATTATAAATGTTGGAACAAGTTGTAAATATCGAAATGAGGAGGAATCAGTTTTGAATAATAAGAGGTCAGTAAAATATATCTGGTGAAGTAGAATATTCAGAAGAAGTTAGTTCACCCTTTAAATGGATCCTCATATTAACGACGAAGCTTAACTCATAAGCAACCGGCAAAAGAAGTTGAACTTTAACTTCTTTTAATCCCATCGATCTTTCCACAGAAAACTCAAAACTATTAAAGTCAGAAATTTCCAGCTCAAGCCATATTATAAAGTTGTGTTACTTGGAGTTAAATCTGAGTTGGATAATCCTAGAAAAGGTGAAATAAAACGAAGACAGAAAGCAGTTTCTGCATGGAGTGATAAAATAAATTTTTTATTTCCTTCCGAGATATTAAAGTGAATCCTCCTTGATAAATCATCAATATATATAGCAGATACTTTTGCACTGCCTTAAAAGAGAAATACGTTTCGTGTGTTTCAAATACGAGTTTTAATCATTGAAACTAAGCAGTTATATTATTCACTGACTCGCGGAGTTAATTCATTATTTATTAGTCAAAGGAAGATCAGTTCTTTTATGGACTCAATTGAAAATCTGTTTTTAAGAGTATTGAATAATTACTAAAAAGTGTGCTACAATTAAAAATCAAATATTCGTGGTTTATTATTAATTAGAAATTGATGTTAGAGAATGTAAGAGAGTTGGGATACTAAGAGATACAGTAGATTTAAATTTTCTTAAATTACCTCTGATCAATACTCTATTTCCTAATTATTTCTGATAAGTGTACTTCTGATCCAAACTCGAATATATAAATTTTTTTAATTTTTAACCGATGCAAATTTTAATAATTGAAATCTAGATTTTCAACTTTTTTCCAAATCTTTTTTGATTCATCAAAAATTTATATCTTTGATGTTCTTAATTTATCGGAATTTTAATCAAGAAAGATTATTACTGACCCAAATGTGAGAATCAAAGTGTTATTGACCCTTACTTGGTGCAGATATAAAATCGTTTACGATGGAATTAATTAACTGTTTAGTATTCACATTTTTATAAAATCAATTTGCAACTAGAGTAATCATTGTATTATGAATATGGTAATATACAAAGTGTGGTAATTTGAAAAAGGAATTGTGGAATTTTGAATGCAATTTTGTACTATTTATTTGACGCGAAAGTCAAGTAAATTCTCGAGTGATACGATTTTCAAGACTTTAAATAATGCTACTGCAGCATTACCAGTAAAGGTAGTCAATTCTCTGTGCGCGCCTCATAGAATACTCTGAGAATATTTCAAATCAAATGTATTACGAAGACAGAATTTCGCGTGCTGAATGTGAAATTCACGGACAATGAATAAGTAATATTTGTTGCAAATTTTCACCCCTCATCTGTGTACATCAAAGTATTTTTTTTAATAGAAAAGAGATTTTAAAAATTCATGATAATTATATAATAGTAAATATAAAGAAAGTGTTGAAAAATTAAACAAACTATTTGATCCACAACTGATTTAACATCTAATTAATCAACTATTGATTTATAAACTACTGATTAAACGCCTGCTGATTTATCAACTGCTGATTACTCAACTATTGGTTAATCCAATGTTGATTACTTAACCATTCATTAATCAACTATTGATTAATCAACTACTGATTAATCAACTACTGACTAACCAACTATTGATTTATCAACTAATGATTAAACTCGTACTGATATAGCAACTACTAATTTATTAACTACTCATTAATCTACTACTATTTCATTACCTAATAATTTATTAACTACTG
The DNA here is from genome assembly GCA_011057455.1 of Ganaspis sp. Gsp50. Taxonomy (NCBI): domain Eukaryota; kingdom Metazoa; phylum Arthropoda; class Insecta; order Hymenoptera; family Figitidae; genus Ganaspis; species Ganaspis sp. Gsp50. The sequence continues at coordinate 41,539 of WNHD01001025.1, forward strand.
ACTAATCAACTACTGACTAATCAACTACTGACTAATCAACTACTGACTAATCAACTACTGACTAATCAACTACTGATTAATTAACAATCCATTGACCAAATACTGATTTATCAAATACTATTCCATCAACTACTGATTTATCAACTCATGATTTATCATCTACTCATTAATCAACTATTGATTATCTAACTACTGATTAAACGCTTACTGATTGATCAACTTCTATTATATTAACTGCTGATTAATCAGCTCATGATGTATCATCTACTAATTAATCAATTACTGATTAGACGCTTGCTGATTTGTCGACTGCTGATTACTCAACTATTGTTTAATCCAACATTGATTTCTTAACCATTCATTAATCAACTATTGATTTACCAACAACTGATTTATCATCTACTGATTAATCAACTATTGTTTAATCTACTATTGATTACTTAATCATTCATTAATCAATTACTGATTAATCAACTACTGACTAATTAACTATTTATTTATCAACTACTGATTATATTCTTACTGATTTATCAACTACTAATTGATCACTTACTGATTTATCAACTACTAATTGATCACTTACTGATTTATTTACTACTGACTAATGAATTACTGACTAATCAACTATTGATTTATCAGCTACTGATTAAACTCTTACTTATTTATCAATTAATAATTGATCACTTACTGATTTTTAACTACTGATTAATCAACTACTATTGCATTACCTACTGATTCATTAACTACTGATCAACCAACTATTGTTTAATCCAATATTGATTACTTAACCATTTATTAATCAACCATTGATTAAGCAACTACTGATTTATAAAATATTTCATCAACTACTGATTAATCAACTACTGACTAATCAACTACTGACTAATCAACTACTGACTAATCAACTAATGACTAATCAACTACTGACCAACTAATGACTAATCGACTACTGATTTATCAACTACTAATTTATCAACTACTATTTTCTCAACTACTGATTTATCCACTGCTGATTTATCGACTATTGTTTAATCAACTATCGATTACTTAACTATTGATGTATCAAACATTCATTAACTATTTAGTACTTAACTGATGATTAATCAACTATTAATAATCATTAATTAATTTGTCTACTATTAATTAGTCAACTATAAAATAATCAACTTTAAAATAATCAACTATTCCTTAGTTAATTATTGGATGATGAACTGTTAACTAATTAATTATTAAATGAAAATTGTAATATTGTATACAACAGTTGTGTAATTATTAACTTTTTACTAATTGAGAGAGCATTAAAAATAAAGATTAGTTGTACTTTTATTAAACTGTACTATTGAAATAGTAGATTGTATTGCGTATAAAGATAATTACTTGAAGTAGATAATTACACGGAATAGATAATTACGCGAAAGAGATAATTACATGGAATAGATAATTGCAATAAATAGATAATTACTTTAAGTAGATAATTGAACATCATCTATCAATGTTTCAATTTGTAGATCACTTTTCTCATATTATTGAAGCATCTGCATTGTTGGAAAAGCAACTACTAGAAATTCGGGATTTATACATATGCGTAATCAATATCTAATTGCTGACACATTTCAACATCCAAAACAATCCGTGATTGCTTAAATAAACTTAATTAACAAACACTCTGTTTGCTCATGTTTGAAGTTCAAGCTTCTCTCGCTGAGCAATCAACAATAAATAACTAATTTTCATGCGATGCTAAAATTTGTTAATTAAATTCGTTTAACATTTATTAATTATTACCAGATGATTAAATATAATAATTGAATAACGTTGATAATTATTATTCATTTCATTCAAGGGAGGTTAACTAATTATAATTAAAATATGACAAATATTAATTACGACCGGAATCGAAAGCTGAAACAGTCAATTTGTAAAAATGTGGAGAATTTTAATTAACTTAGTCATTTGTTTAATTTTGTTTTTTATATAATAAGTTGAATATAACCATGTCAATAAACGTAAACGTCAATTCAATTAGCTAAAATTATAAAATTAAGTTAAAAGGGTTTTTCAATATTTAAAAAGTAGCATTATTTAAAAATTTTATATTTAAAGTGGAATCTCTTTATTTGGAGCTTTATGTTTGCATTTTTTTATTTAATTATTTTTAAAGCATTACAAACTGTAAGAAATGTAATAAACAGTAAATAATAAGATTTTAAAACTATAGTAAATTAATTTGATACATTTTGCTTTATTTTTTAAATATTTTATTAATATTTTACTTTTTTAACATCTAAATTATTATTATTATTATTATTATTATTATTATTATTATTATTGTCATTATTATTATTATTATTATTATTATTATTTATTATTATTATTTTTTATTTTATTTTTATTTTAAGTAAATTACGGGCCTTATAAAGTCCCAATAGTACAGAAGTACTCTTAAAACTAACAGTTGTCTACCACAACTATATTTTATATAATAAAAGTAATCAATGAAACAAAATAAAGTAAACGCTAGGTAAGCTACAATAAACTAATATTAAACAAACGTCGTCGCAACGATATTATTATTATTATTTATTATTATTATTGTGATTTGTTATTTATTTACTATTTATTCTTGCGTTGTATTTTAAAAGAAATTAATTGCCAATCAAAAATTGCAGAAAAAAGTGAAAATCAACTAATAACAAGGTTCCACAGTAGCAATAAAAATTGAATTTTCGTTTAAGGGACGAGTACAAATTGCGTGAATATACTTTTTGAAAAATTCACGCAAAAAACGAGTTCAATTTTTTCCTGCTCTAGTTTATAAAATACAACTTTAAAAAACAGCTTGTAAAGCGTTTTTATTTCTTTTTTAATTTAAAAATAAATCTGACAGTGGAGAATTTCTGAGAATGGAGGAAGCACTTCAACAATTGTACAGCATATTCGTGGAGAAAGGGAGACGTGAAGTGTGAAAAAGAAAGTACCTAGCATGTGTATGCGTGCTTCATTGAAAAAAAAGAAAAAGTGAAATAGCATGTTGGATTGGAAGACTTTGGGGTTAAGCTTTCGTCTATAGTGGTTCTCCCTTAGCGAGACCGACGCGTAATTGAATTGCAAGCTCGTGATAAATTTCCATGAAGAGCAAAATTTAAAGTCAAAAATACCTCTTTATTGACATGTCTTGATTTAAAGCTAATTATTTAATTTATATTTCCAGAATATACGAATCTTCGTAATATTTTAATTTTTTTTATTTATATTATGTCACTTATGATTAAATTATTTTATTCTTGCGGGATGTCTATCCGAAATAACATCAAGTTACAACAGTCAAAATAATTTGATAATGAGTATAAAATAAACCACCACTTGCTATTTTGAGGTTTATATTTAATATACAATATAAAGTAAAATATTTCTAATATTTGCAACGATAGATCTCATTTGAAAATAGGTTTTCTTGAATATTTAAAGGTTTAACGTCTCACTTGTAACATGGAACTGGAAAATATTTCTGTACAGTCGAAAAAAACTGTGTCTCGAATAAGCTGTCAAGATATTTTTATTTTCGTTTCATATTGGGAAAATGTAGTATTTTCGTGTGTATTATTAATATAGGATAATGATAAGTGATGAAGGAGTAATAATTTATAATACTAATAAGGAGAAAATGAATAAAAATAAAAAGGAAAAGAAGAAGAGAAAGAAAAGAATTTTTAAATGAATTTTAACAAAAATCTAACTTTGTCTATTCAGAAAAGAAACTTTCTTATACAATTTATTGTAGATGAAATTTGCAAGCCTTTTGTATCATCACTTTTTTGCAACTAGAAATCTAGTGTAAATAAAATGCAAATTGAAAAAATGAAACGCAGTAACTTATTTAAGAGAAAAAAAAGAACATTTACAAAAACTCTAAAAAATCGCAACCTGACTTTTTGCAAATGTTTTGCAAATGTTCTTTTTCTTCTTTTACATAAATTGAGGTTGTGCTTGATTTTTGTAATTTTCATTTTATTCATGCAAGTTTGTATACAGTGAGGGAAATTTCAAATCAGAGAGTAGAAAAAGCTAGTACAGTCAGACCAACGCAATAAAAGAGATTTTCAACTGACAGTAGAAAAAGCAGGTATGGCAAGACTAATGTTCTAAAGAAGATTTAAAATCAGTAGAAAAGGCAAGAATAATCAGACCAATAAATTAGGCGCCTGACTGTACTTGTTTTCCCTGTTGACTGATTTTAAATCTCTCCTTCTATTTTGGTCTGACCATGCTTGCTTTCTCTACTGACTGATTTTAAATCTCTCTTTCTATTTTAGTCTGACCATGCTTGCTTTCTCTACTGACTGATTTTAAATCTCTCTTTCTATGTTGGTCTGACAATGCTTGCTTTCTCTACTGACTGATTTTAAATCTCTTTTTTTATTTTAGTCTGAACATGCTTGCTTTCTCTACTGACTGTTTTTAAATCTCTCTTTCTATTCTGGTCTAACCTTGCTTGCTTTTTCTACTGTCTTCAATCAAGTGAAAACTATAATCAAACGTAACCTACAATCATTTGCTTCTAAGGTTCCTTTCTTCGGAGCGCAACATATTTAGTGATCATCGCTAATCTGAATCCCAACTTAGAAGTGATAACAATGATAGCAATAATAATAATAATGATAATAATAATCATGATGATAATAATCATGATGATAACAATAATGATGATAACAATAATGATGACAATATTAATGATAAAAATAATGATGATAATAATAAAGATAACAATAATGATGATAATAATAATTATAACAATAATGATGATAATAATAATGATAACAATAATGATGATAATAATAAAGATAACAATAATGATGATAATAATAAAGATAACAATAATGATGATAATAATAAAGATAACAATAATGATGATAATAATAATGATAACAATAATGATGATAATAATAATGATAACAATAATGATGATAATAATAAATATAACAATAATGATGATAATAATGATGATAATGATAATAATAAAAATAATGATAAATTCGGAAATAATGCGGTGATGACAAACAAGCAATCGATTAAATGAGAATGAATTCCGTTTGAAGTGGGTAAGGAATTGGAAATTACAAATTAGTAAAGCATGTTGTAGGAGAAGAAGACAAGCATGAGGAATTACAAATTTTCTGTGGATTTACAGGGAAATTTCAGAAAGCCATTTCGGCGTCAAATATTCAAAGCAATCTAAAGTACTAGCCTAACCAACTGAATCTAAAACTAATCTAACAAGTTCCAGAACCCTTGGCAGCAAAAGGCAGTTTGTCCTTACACTTGGGATCTTGCGGGTATATAATGGTAATAATTTTCGCAAACGCAGAGATTGCTTCACTTTCCATTAAATCGGGAAGGGCAAGACAGTTTCCACCAAGCGGGTATGCGATAGCCTTACCTTTTAACCTTCCTAAACTACCAAATAAATCACCCACGATTAATGGTCAATTTCATCATGCAGACTATGAATAATTCAGTTTTTACATATTTCCCTGTAATTCAAGCCCTCCCTGAAACTCATAGTTTAGGGATTCTTGTTTAAAAATAAAAGAAAAAAGATGTTGCATTTTTAGGTTTTTATAATTTCTTTACTTCTGAGTTTTTATCGTTGGTGTTTCGATTTTTGTAAAAGTTATTTCTATTTTTGTGATTGTAATTTCTGTTTTCATTATTGTAATTGTTACGATTGTATTTTTATTCTTATGGTACTTTTTTATACTTATAATTTCAATTTTTATAACTGCAACTTTCATTTTTGTAATTGTTATTTTAATTTTTATGAGTCGTATTATAAAGAAAAATATCTCTGCACTAGAAGGCACAATTTTTCGTAAAGGGAATCATCATTTCCAGATTTTCAGAATTCTGCCTTCCTCTTGAAAATTGCGACGTTGCTAAAGTATCTGTCCACTATACTATTCTAGCAATCTTTTAATTGCGACGTTGCTAGGTAAAGATATTTCTACACATCTTCAAAAATTGCGACGCTAATGAATCTCCTCTCTTCTACTCTATCTTAATTGCGACGTTGTCATATCGTCAAATTTCTACCTATTTCTTCTCTCAAAAATTGCATTGTTGCCAAATCTCGCTTCTTCGTTCATTACTGTTCTCGTGATTTTTTAATTGCAACATCGACATTTAAATACATTTTCAAACCTCCCTCCTAAACAATTGTGACGTTGTCATCTAAATATGTTGTGTACCTCCCTTCTGAAAAGTTGCAACGTTGATAAAATCTGCGTGCCTCCTTTTAACGTCGACGTTGCCATATTAAACATATTATTTTACATCTTCTGAAAAATTGCCACGTTGGTAAATCCACTGTAATTTTAAAATTTTGATGTTGCCATATCATAAATTTTCTAATTTTGTATTTATGATTAAATTTTGAATAAATGAACATTTTTATGTCGATCGAAAATCAATATAAAGGTTGTATCGGTTTGCTGTAATTGAATTCTATTTAAAGAGAAAGCTTGTCTAAATCAAAATTATAATAAACTAAAATATTATTTCAATTTTTTTCTGGTTTTAAAATAATTAGTAAAGAAGAAACATTTTTGCAGTGAATATATAATTCGCGTTAAAGAGATCTCTTGAATTACCGCAGTTAATTTAAACTCATAATTTAATTTTAAAGTTATGTATACTACTTGAGTGATGTAAATCTAGATTTGCTATTTTATACCGTCTTTTACTTCTCTACATAAATACACAAAACATACGTTATTATTTTAATTTTCCTTTAAATAGAGAGAATTTTTTCCGGGAAATAGTACTGGAATTTAAAAATATTATAATTTGCAAATTTATAATATACGTAAATTTTTTAAAAACATTCAAATAAATAAAGAAAGAAACGCGAATAACAACAAATTTAATTATAGGTATGTTAAGAACTTTGAACATTTCTATATAAATCTATTTTACTTTGAGTAAAATAATGAAAAATATAGTCCATTATTTCATAGCTATAAATCAACGTTATTGTCTTCAAAATTTTAATTAAATTTCCCAGTCTTTTCAAATCAGGTAAAAGAATATCGTCAGTATTTAAATGAATGCAAGTATGCGGTAAGGTAATTTCCGCATAGCTCTGCAAAAAACATTCCACTTTTCCGAATTCTTTTGTAACCCAAAAAAGTATCTCCTTTGTAATTTTAAAAATTTATTCACATAAATTATCGCATGAGAATTTTGCGTAGAATCTGTAAAAATTTTTTCTTCTATTCATTAAAATTATCTTTACATAACTTTTTGGTTTTTTATTTATTTGTATTCCCTTGTATATTATATTATTATTTTTTGTATATTATATTAGTATTCCTTTGTATATTTTATTAGTATTCCCTTGTATATTATATTATATTTATAATTCACATTTTACCAAGAAGAAAATGTACGAAATTGTTAATTCAATTTTTCTCGATAAATTCACAATTATATTCTCTTTTTTCCACGAATAAATTTGATGGTTAAAATTTTTCAAAACGATAAAACTCGTGTAAAAAAATTCTTCGTTATTAGTTTGAAAACGATAACATTAAATTTAATTGGTTTGAATTTGTACCACAATTTAGTTTTTTTGGAATTGCCAGTTAGTGAAAAAAATAAAGAACCGAAGAGCCATCGGGCTTCGTTAAACTTTATTTTAATTGAAAAAAATCTTGCAAATAAGTAGATGATGATGCGAAGAAAAATATTTTCTCTATGAGGAAGCAAAATTTAATTAAATTCGAGTACATCTCAAGTTGTCATTAATATATCGTATTTCGTATATCGTATCGTATTTTAATTTCAAATTGATTCAAAGTTAATTAAAATTTAGCTAGTCTGTAGGGATGTAGAAGTTTTTATTAAACTATTTATTAAATTTTATCTTATTATTAAATAGTATGATAACATTTGCTCTTAGGAATTTTCGCTCTAACATAAGCTCTTATTAAATTTTACTACAACATAAAGTCTTGTTAAATTTGATTATAAAAACTTGAATCATTAAACTTGTGTCCATTCCGTTTTTGTTATTAAAACTGTAATTATTTATAAAAAAATACAGTTAATAAAATTGAAGCCAAATAATATTTTTACAAGATATATTACGATGTTAAGTAATAAAAGTTAATGTACAGTAATTATGTTCAAAAGCGAGTAGAAAAATCCGAATATAGTCAGACTTATAATCTCTGATGGAAACATTTTTTGTAATACTTTTTAAATTCAGTTTTTAGTGTTTATTAATTTTTAGTAAATTAAATAGACGCAAGTAGAAACATACATTTTGGACCCATCATAAAAATTCAGTGCAATTTAAATAGTAATTTTTAACATTCTCATAAAATTGTTAAAATATTTTTAGAGAAAAAAAATAAACCTTTCTCGAACTCGGAAACCAAACACTAATTTTTTTAACTATTTTGTCGATGATAAATAAACTTTTTTGTAAAAAAAATTTTCTATAAAATGAAACGTTTGTACATTAAAAGATTAGTTTTCATAGTGGTAGAAAAAAACTTGCTTGCAATATGAAAGAAACTTTTTTGTGATGGGAAAAACTTGTTTGCAGTCGAAAATCAACATTTAAATGTTAAAAATAGACTTTATTTGAAATGTAAAAAATTAACACGAGGAATTTTACTTTTTTTATGTTTTTATTGTTTATATTTTTTTAATTGTATCTTTTTATAAAATAGAGGGTAAATAGTACCACATTACTTCTACTACTGTTATTATTATAAATGTTTACGTGCTACGGATGGCGGGTTCAATAAAATTTAATTAAGAAATTGTAAAATGAAACCATCAATAGGAAAAAAAAATAATACGTCAGTGAACTCTCGAGAAAGGACGCAATCGGTGGTATCGCACGACAAAAAAAGGAAGGAATTCAAGTAGGATTCAGCTAGACGATAAGTCAAATAAAAAAACCAGAATTGCGGATTTAATAAAGGCTCCTTGAAAGCGCGCTAAGCGAAAACCGATTTCATTATGGTCTCGATTCGTTCGTGCGTCCCCCGTTGCTGACGCTCGATTTCGAGTTCTCTTTCTTCGTTTTCTTGTTCTTTTTACTCTTTCTTTCTTGTTCTTTTTTTCTGAGATTTTTTTTTCCTATTTCTTTCTTTTTTTTGTTTCTATTACTTTCTAATTTCTTTCTATTACTTTATTTTTTCCTTCTATTTTCTTTCTATTTTCTTTCTATTTTCTTTCTATTTTCTTTCCTTTTTCATTCTTATCTTTTCTATCTTTCTATTACTTTCTCTTTTTCTTCTCTTTTTCTGTGTCTATTTTCTTTCTATGACTTTCTTTTTTCTCTCTATTCCCTTTCCCGTTTTCTTTCTCCCTATATTTTTCACCTATTTTTCCTCTCATTTTTCTGGCTATTTTCTGTCTATTTTCTTTCTATGACTTTCTTTTTTCTTTCTATCCCCTTTTCCGTTTCCTTTTTATTACTTCTATTTTTCGCTAATTCCTCGTTGGTTTCTTTTTTCCGTTTTTTCTTTCGTTCCTTCCTTCTTTCTTGTTTTCTTTTTTTTTTCTCGGTATAGCAGTGCGAGGTAAAAATTCAAGAGGCAAGGAAATTCTGCTTTTCGCGTACGTAAAGGGAAGAATGCAATGGTACGCATTGAGGCACTTTAAGCGTACTTCCGGTACCCGATAATTAAGAAACTTTTGGTTCACGAGTGACATGCCTTTGCGCCATCCGGTGGTATCAAGTTGTTCGCTTCCAACTCAGACTATGCTTTCGATTTGCAAGTGACTCCTTGCACCAAATAATCACTCGCCAACACTGAGTTTGTACCGAGACCCTTTGCATATTCATGCATTGGTCTGAAATAATTCCAGATTATAAGCGTGTGCGAGATCCCCCAGCGCTTATTCTCCAAAGTTAAACAAACCATCTCTATGCGAGCATATCCCTAGAATTATTCAAATTAAGGAGAATTCAAACGCTATTTCGAAATATTGAATGATAGTTTGAACTTCTTTACATAAATTTTGAATTTCAAATAAATTAACTCTATTTAAGAGGGGAAACTCATTTAAATGGAGAGTGCACATCGTGAATGGGTTTTAAATAAGGAATAATTATGGATTTTCTGTTAACAAGTCTGCCAATTTTGTCTTGACGTTATTTTGGCTCGAATAGATAATTGAAATTGGCGATGTAAGAATAATGCAATTTATCTGCAATTGAGATAAGTCATTCAATTGAGGTTTATAAATAATCGTAATTATTATTATTATATATAATAATCGACAACGATTCCTTCTTTCATTCATTCATTCATTCATTCATTCATTCTGTCCGCACGTGAAGTTGGTCGTTT